>JAOBAZ010048339.1:0-12426 GCA_026546875.1 Pteroeides caledonicum | reverse complement strand
CCTTTGAAGTTTTTTTTCTCCTGCATATCTTATTGCTGATGTTTCACAGCCAGTAAACTGTGTGCTCTGTGCAATAAGCATGCTCAACTGGCTGGCCTCAGCCAGTAAACTGAACATTTTTGGATAAAAATATGGGGACATGTTTTACCATGAAGTGGCCCTTCTGTATAGATCTTTTTCCAGTGACCACACCTTTTTTGACTTAATTTTGACAAGTACCCACAATGTATACATAAAATCAATGCGAGCTTCTTCGACTGTGAATTCCACAACTGGGCATCGTTTCCATTTTTAATTTGCTAAAACTACGATGAATAGTTTTCCTTTATTTTAGAAATACAAATGCTAAAGTTAAGCGGACTTTAGTAAAATGAAAAATTCTGCTACTTTAAAATGTCTGCTCTTCATAATGCGAGTCACTGCAAGTCCTAGCAGATAAAAAAATAGAGCATGATTGCTATCTTCAACATGATGCAAGAATGCGTTGATATTGATTTAGTGGTAGCAAATTGAACTGTACTTATAAAAAGAATGAAGAGCTTCGTAATTCTGTGTGCTTTGTAATAGGCTGAAACTGCTTTGCATTTTGCGAAAATCAAGAAAATAGCTTCGCAGTTTGCGATTTGCAAAGCGTTAATTCGGACCTTGTCACATACACATGTATACATATACACATACACATACATCATAATGTATCCCAAGCAGTGGAAACACTTTACAATACACTTTGACATCTCTGTAATGCCATACAAGTAATAACTTAACCCTTACTGAGAGCCAGCAAATGTTGTTTCTACACTCTTCCGAAGGCGTCTTTTGGTTATCCTTTGTACACACTTTACAAACTCTCTTTCTTGAACTAATTTTGATTAGGTAATGTCCCGATTCATTGTTCTGGTTTACTCTTTTTCGTGAAGTATTGACTCGAATGATTTGCGTTTATATCCATTTCATCCAGGGTAACCAGTTAAAACGTCCCCAGGTCAAAACGTCCCCACTTCCGTCGGTCAAGACGTCCCCAGTTCGTCAGTTATCGTCGGTCGAAACGTCCCCACTGCGTTGGTCAAAACATCCCCACTTTCGTGTACCTACCATTGTTGCAAAATAAGTCAATTGATTTGTGATCAATATGAGTATACTAGCAGCTAGGATCATGGGGATTTAGAGTAATGGGGAATTGTAGAATTAGTCCATATTCTTTTTAGGACGTCTGTTTACATAGCATATTGCATAGCGGCTAGCGATTCCTTTAATTAGTGCTCTCAGTTTCTCGGCAGCGGAGGAGGGCCTATCTTGTCACGCTGATAGCAATAACTTTAATTCGAAAGTTAAAAGAGAGCAATCTTTTGCAGAATGAAGCTATCACAAAACATCATCAACATCGGACTCATCTTGTCGTTGTCGCAAAGCGATCAAGGAGAGATTGCCTTGGCCATACCCCTCAAACTCGTCTTTTTCTTCAATCTTTGAAGAAAATAGTTGGGACAGTTGAAAATATGGGGGTATTTAACAGTAGCATTATGCAAATCCACACCGATAATTATCAGGAACTTCCGGCTCCCCCATTTCAATGTTGAAATCTTTCATTGCAGACGTGTGATCAGGATGATTTAATAAAAACAGATATTTTTAGTGCACTAACATTGAAACGGGGGATGGAGGAATAGGGACATAAAAAACACAGTGTCCCAACAATTTTTAAAAAATATAAAAGCGCTGTGTTTGAATCATGATTTCTAGTCGAGAATGAAAGCTACCAGGATGTGTTTACTATCAAAATGAAGCTCAGCGCATGTATTTTCGAGTCCACATGCCACGTGGCTTCGTTGCTGAGCTACAGCCGATTGAATACATGCAGCGGTACAGTTTCGGGCGGCTTGAAATTCGGGGGGGGGCAAAATACGATACGGTTTCGGGTGGCTTGAGTGGCAAAGTTAAAGTTCATTGACATGAACATTTTTATTGGATTTTCGATAAAATAAGGTTTCAGCTATTCATTTTGATATTTTGTTTATGTTGCTAATGGCTTTTCTTTGCAAACAATAAGTCAAGTGTTACATGTGATTGGTGCGAAATTATACGCCATGATCACAAACATGAATCAAATTTTAATACACAATCATATACAAGGGTTTAGCTACATAAATCAAAAGTTTGCTCAAAACAGTTTTTATGCTGTTGTGATGCTGATTGGCATGATTCAGTATCGTTTATATCGAAAAGTCACTTGAGAACCACCATAAACAACCCTGCTTTCTTCCTAAATGTATTTTGTGATGTCAAAACTCATTCCCAGGCACATTATTTTTTCACACTGAAATAGCTCTTTTTTCGAACTTTGCAACAGATTTTTACAATGCAATCCTTGTCAGAAAACAATAATATTTTCATATTGGCATCACTGTATTGTGGACTAACAGAATAGACAAAAAAATTTCATGTCATAGGCACCTGAACTCAAAATACAATTTAAAAAACATTGATTTTACAGCTCTCATGAGAATTCACCCATTGGTTGTTATAATATTACATATATAAAATAAGAATTCAGTGTACAAATACAGTAATACCATTACAAGCCTTTTTTAATAGTTTCTTGCTAATTTGCTTTAATATTTAATTTTAGATTCTAAACTTGACAGAAAAGAAAAACTTTTTGTAGTAAATGAGGTAGACTGTATAATCTTGGTTTTATTATTGAAACAAAACTACAAGAAAAATATTTGGTTTAGTTCTTACATTTACGAATAATTTTTTTAGGTTTGTGAAATGAAGAATTGCAACAAGTGCATCTTTTTTGAAATGCGTAAAAAGAAAGACTTGTTCTTGTGGTAATTTTTACAGTTCAATATTGTCAACATTAATATACGTGTACTTTGAGAAAGTGGTAAAAAACCATTGCAAACTGAAACAATAAATTTTCTCACATCTGACTGTGAACGTTTGTATACCAGAAACAAAATGGTTAAAATCTCTAAAATTTTTATCTTAGGATTTCATGTACTCCTCATGGCCCATCTGCCAAGTTTTTAGTTGAAAACAGTAAGTAGAAATTATATTATATTTTATAATTAATTATATTTATCTCAATTTTTTAGCTATATTACAGTATGTACTCAATGGTATACTGCCTTACTGTATAAGAGAATAGGGTTGAACAGGTGGCTGCCATCAACATTCTTCACCTTTCATGCTTGTTTGTATCTGTACATTTTCCTCTAATCTTTAATGTCATCGACAACCTGGCAGCAGCATATTATTGTTGCTTATCTTGGTCCTTTACTGAGTGACATCTTCCTACACTCAGTTATCATCATCTTTACATAACACATACAGCATGTTTATGAAATAAAGACAACAAGACGCCTACTCAGGCGTTAACTGCGCCGCACTTGAATTGCATCCAAGCCTGTGAGCTGTCTAGCAGGGTTCGAGGTGCTACGCCCTCTGCGGTTGAAAAGTCTTTGCGGCTATAATAATAGGGCCTGAAGTTTTCGACCCATTCTATTGGCCGCATTGGATCGCGTGATGATAATCGTCGTAACATGATTTGCTCGCTGTGTGTTTGGCCGAGCAGCGAGGGGGAGAATGAAACTAAAACCAACTGATGGGGGGAAAATAGAGAAAAAACTAACAACAAAAACAAACGGTTATTTATAACTGTGCCCGCGCTACGCTGCGGCGCAGTAATTAAACTGTAATTGGCAGCCATATTGAAACACCATTGTTGCTATAACAACAGTTCACACGATACCAAAAACGTATTGGCTGAAGCGAGATTTGAACTCACACCTCTGGGATGCCAGTCCGCCACTCTACCCATTGAGCTACTTTGGCCACAGGGAGTGTGTATCCAACTTAAGTTCACGAAATATTTTCGTGACGACTTACTGCTGGTTCATGACAGGACGTGCAGTGTTTTAATTCCATTAGCCGGCGAACTGGCATCCCGTAGCTGTGAGTTCAAATATCGCTTCAACCAGTACGTTTTTCGTATTGTCTAAGATGGTGTTAGAAATCAACAATATATTTCTTTTTCATTTTGTTCTCTGAGGATGATTCTCTAATAGCATTGATAAACTGTACGTCCTCTCCTGGATAAGGCTTAAGTCGTCGCGAAAGTATTTGGATAAAAACTCACCACCAATCCCCGTGCCTGAATAGCTCAATGAGCAGAGCAGCGGGCCGGTATCCTGAAGGTGTGGGTTCAAATCTCGCTTCAGCCAATACGTTTTTCATATTGTCTAAAACAGTGTTAGAAATCATGATATATTTTGATGTTATCACTTAATAGTTTCTGGTTCCTAGCAAGCTTGCTTGATGATAATTGAAGGATAATTTTTATTCTTCTGTTCTAAAATCTTGGTTCTCAATTCTGAATTTCAAACCTATAGTCAATAACGTTTTGGAGACTATAAGTAGCCCCTAAATAAGAAATATGATGAATCAAATCAAAAATGATCAAATAATACCGGCAAAATGTAAGTTGTACGCATAACCTTAAATTGGTTGTACGCGATGTCACGTGTCATGCTAAAAGTGTGTGCGACTTGTCACATGACTTGACGCAGTTGCACAGAAAATCATCAAACTTTCGAAATTTATGTACACATTTTCTCAATTTATTTTGCAATATGAAAACTGTTACATTTATATAAAAGTTCTAAAAATACAAAATGTTATGACAATAATATAATACCTCAATATACTGGATGCAGCTCTTTCACCTTTAAACTGCTTGTATGCTCCAAAAAAGTTATTTTTTATTTCTCAAAACACTTGCATTCTTATCTATAATAAACAGTTATGACACTTAAGTCATTTCTGTAGAGCTGAAATTTTTGTATAAAAAAGTAGTGTTTTTTAATTCAAACATTGTCGCCATTACAGATTTTTTTTTAATATATAACCATAAAAAGATTCACTATAGTATGCAGAGGTGTTTTCAAAGAAAAGTTGAGGTCGCTTTTCAATGTCATTTTCAAGTAAAAGTGATCAATTTGAAGCTAAATATCTGCCATATTGAAGAGCCATCATTGTTATAACGTCTATACAAACACTTTTTTGTAGTCAACATTTTTCAAATCAGTTCGCGTAAGAAAAATTTTTTACATCCAAAACAAGTTGACTGAGCAGAAATTTCAATTTGTACTTTAGCTGTATACAATTTTGATTTTAAGTAAAGTTGTATCAAGCCACCTTACGTTAGTTCATTGGTGAGTGCACTAATTCAGTATCACTGGAAATTGTTCCGGAATACGATGTTGTAAAGCAGCCTGTTGTGGGCTAAGATGATTCGGACATGTTCTGCAGAAAGATAATGATTACTATAGTTTAACTCTTTATATCTTCTCTACCACCTACCACCAGCTCCATTTGGTATTTTACACTGTCTAATGCCAGAGTATTTTACGCTGTTAAACGCTAGCAAATTTTACTTGTGAAGTGAAATGCTCCACACAGGAAGGAAAGAGTCAACTGAATCTGTTTAGATAAATGTATCTCTCTTTTTAGGTCTTTCTCTACTTGCTGCATACAACCACTCTCTTTAGTATTTTTGTTCCGTTTAACGCCAGCTGTGAAAAATAGTATGATGTACAACCACTCTCTTTAGTATTTTTGTTCTGTTTAACGCCAGCTGTGAAAAATAGTATGAACATTGCCAGATGTTCTCCCATGTGTAAGCAGGAAGCCAATATTGTTATTAAGTTATTGTGGTTAATTGAAATTAATTTCTTTTCTAAATGTTTGTTTAATTTATTTTTTAATTGAAGTTCACACAATGGATGAGTTGAAATTAACAGGCAACTGTTTAAAAGGTTCAAGACCATTATTATCCTTCGATAATAATTTTGATCTTACTCCACATCATTCACTTTTAAAAGAGATTTTTACTCAGGTAAATGTTGTTTTAAATTCTTAACAACAACAGGGTAATAGAACAATGTTCATGTACATCACCTTAACACTATTTTCAACTTATTCAACTTAAGTTTTAAACAACGCTCTCATTGTAACTTCCTTTTGCGTCTGGTATATAGAGTAGTGTTGTATTTTTATCACATTTGTTATATAAATGTCCATGTAATTCTATCGCTCTCTCTCTCTCTCTCTCTCTCTCTCTATATATATATATATATATATATATATATATATAGAGAGAGAGAGAGAGAGAGAGAGAGAGCGATAGAATTACATGGACATTTATATAACAAATGTGATAAAAATACAACACTACTCTATATACCAGACGCAAAAGGAAGTTACAATGAGAGCGTTGTTTAAAACTTAAGTTGAATAAGTTGAAAATAGTGTTAAGGTGATGTACATGAACATTGTTCTATTACCCTGTTGTTGTTAAGAATTTAAAACAACATTTACCTGAGTAAAAATCTCTTTTAAAAGTGAATGATGTGGAGTAAGATCAAAATTATTATCGAAGGATAATAATGGTCTTGAACCTTTTAAACAGTTGCCTGTTAATTTCAACTCATCCATTGTGTGAACTTCAATTAAAAAATAAATTAAACAAACATTTAGAAAAGAAATTAATTTCAATTAACCACAATAACTTAATAACAATATTGGCTTCCTGCTTACACATGGGAGAACATCTGGCAATGTTCATACTATTTTTCACAGCTGGCGTTAAACAGAACAAAAATACTAAAGAGAGTGGTTGTACATCATACTATTTTTCACAGCTGGCGTTAAACGGAACAAAAATACTAAAGAGAGTGGTTGTATGCAGCAAGTAGAGAAAGACCTAAAAAGAGAGATACATTTATCTAAACAGATTCAGTTGACTCTTTCCTTCCTGTGTGGAGCATTTCACTTCACAAGTAAAATTTGCTAGCGTTTAACAGCGTAAAATACTCTGGCATTAGACAGTGTAAAATACCAAATGGAGCTGGTGGTAGGTGGTAGAGAAGATATAAAGAGTTAAACTATAGTAATCATTATCTTTCTGCAGAACATGTCCGAATCATCTTAGCCCACAACAGGCTGCTTTACAACATCGTATTCCGGAACAATTTCCAGTGATACTGAATTAGTGCACTCACCAATGAACTAACGTAAGGTGGCTTGATACAACTTTACTTAAAATCAAAATTGTATACAGCTAAAGTACAAATTGAAATTTCTGCTCAGTCAACTTGTTTTGGATGTAAAAAATTTTTCTTACGCGAACTGATTTGAAAAATGTTGACTACAAAAAAGTGTTTGTATAGACGTTATAACAATGATGGCTCTTCAATATGGCAGATATTTAGCTTCAAATTGATCACTTTTACTTGAAAATGACATTGAAAAGCGACCTCAACTTTTCTTTGAAAACACCTCTGCATACTATAGTGAATCTTTTTATGGTTATATATTAAAAAAAAATCTGTAATGGCGACAATGTTTGAATTAAAAAACACTACTTTTTTATACAAAAATTTCAGCTCTACAGAAATGACTTAAGTGTCATAACTGTTTATTATAGATAAGAATGCAAGTGTTTTGAGAAATAAAAAATAACTTTTTTGGAGCATACAAGCAGTTTAAAGGTGAAAGAGCTGCATCCAGTATATTGAGGTATTATATTATTGTCATAACATTTTGTATTTTTAGAACTTTTATATAAATGTAACAGTTTTCATATTGCAAAATAAATTGAGAAAATGTGTACATAAATTTCGAAAGTTTGATGATTTTCTGTGCAACTGCGTCAAGTCATGTGACAAGTCGCACACACTTTTAGCATGACACGTGACATCGCGTACAACCAATTTAAGGTTATGCGTACAACTTACATTTTGCCGGTATTATTTGATCATTTTTGATTTGATTCATCATATTTCTTATTTAGGGGCTACTTATAGTCTCCAAAACGTTATTGACTATAGGTTTGAAATTCAGAATTGAGAACCAAGATTTTAGAACAGAAGAATAAAAATTATCCTTCAATTATCATCAAGCAAGCTTGCTAGGAACCAGAAACTATTAAGTGATAACATCAAAATATATCATGATTTCTAACACTGTTTTAGACAATATGAAAAACGTATTGGCTGAAGCGAGATTTGAACCCACACCTTCAGGATACCGGCCCGCTGCTCTGCTCATTGAGCTATTCAGGCACGGGGATTGGTGGTGAGTTTTTATCCAAATACTTTCGCGACGACTTAAGCCTTATCCAGGAGAGGACGTACAGTTTATCAATGCTATTAGAGAATCATCCTCAGAGAACAAAATGAAAAAGAAATATATTGTTGATTTCTAACACCATCTTAGACAATACGAAAAACGTACTGGTTGAAGCGATATTTGAACTCACAGCTACGGGATGCCAGTTCGCCGGCTAATGGAATTAAAACACTGCACGTCCTGTCATGAACCAGCAGTAAGTCGTCACGAAAATATTTCGTGAACTTAAGTTGGATACACACTCCCTGTGGCCAAAGTAGCTCAATGGGTAGAGTGGCGGACTGGCATCCCAGAGGTGTGAGTTCAAATCTCGCTTCAGCCAATACGTTTTTGGTATCGTGTGAACTGTTGTTATAGCAACAATGGTGTTTCAATATGGCTGCCAATTACAGTTTAATTACTGCGCCGCAGCGTAGCGCGGGCACAGTTATAAATAACCGTTTGTTTTTGTTGTTAGTTTTTTCTCTATTTTCCCCCCATCAGTTGGTTTTAGTTTCATTCTCCCCCTCGCTGCTCGGCCAAACACACAGCGAGCAAATCATGTTACGACGATTATCATCACGCGATCCAATGCGGCCAATAGAATGGGTCGAAAACTTCAGGCCCTATTATTATAGCCGCAAAGACTTTTCAACCGCAGAGGGCGTAGCACCTCGAACCCTGCTAGACAGCTCACAGGCTTGGATGCAATTCAAGTGCGGCGCAGTTAACGCCTGAGTAGGCGTCTTGTTGTCTTTATTTCATAAACATGCTGTATGTGTTATGTAAAGATGATGATAACTGAGTGTAGGAAGATGTCACTCAGTAAAGGACCAAGATAAGCAACAATAATATGCTGCTGCCAGGTTGTCGATGACATTAAAGATTAGAGGAAAATGTACAGATACAAACAAGCATGAAAGGTGAAGAATGTTGATGGCAGCCACCTGTTCAACCCTATTCTCTTATACAGTAAGGCAGTATACCATTGAGTACATACTGTAATATAGCTAAAAAATTGAGATAAATATAATTAATTATAAAATATAATATAATTTCTACTTACTGTTTTCAACTAAAAACTTGGCAGATGGGCCATGAGGAGTACATGAAATCCTAAGATAAAAATTTTAGAGATTTTAACCATTTTGTTTCTGGTATACAAACGTTCACAGTCAGATGTGAGAAAATTTATTGTTTCAGTTTGCAATGGTTTTTTACCACTTTCTCAAAGTACACGTATATTAATGTTGACAATATTGAACTGTAAAAATTACCACAAGAACAAGTCTTTCTTTTTACGCATTTCAAAAAAGATGCACTTGTTGCAATTCTTCATTTCACAAACCTAAAAAAATTATTCGTAAATGTAAGAACTAAACCAAATATTTTTCTTGTAGTTTTGTTTCAATAATAAAACCAAGATTATACAGTCTACCTCATTTACTACAAAAAGTTTTTCTTTTCTGTCAAGTTTAGAATCTAAAATTAAATATTAAAGCAAATTAGCAAGAAACTATTAAAAAAGGCTTGTAATGGTATTACTGTATTTGTACACTGAATTCTTATTTTATATATGTAATATTATAACAACCAATGGGTGAATTCTCATGAGAGCTGTAAAATCAATGTTTTTTAAATTGTATTTTGAGTTCAGGTGCCTATGACATGAAATTTTTTTGTCTATTCTGTTAGTCCACAATACAGTGATGCCAATATGAAAATATTATTGTTTTCTGACAAGGATTGCATTGTAAAAATCTGTTGCAAAGTTCGAAAAAAGAGCTATTTCAGTGTGAAAAAATAATGTGCCTGGGAATGAGTTTTGACATCACAAAATACATTTAGGAAGAAAGCAGGGTTGTTTATGGTGGTTCTCAAGTGACTTTTCGATATAAACGATACTGAATCATGCCAATCAGCATCACAACAGCATAAAAACTGTTTTGAGCAAACTTTTGATTTATGTAGCTAAACCCTTGTATATGATTGTGTATTAAAATTTGATTCATGTTTGTGATCATGGCGTATAATTTCGCACCAATCACATGTAACACTTGACTTATTGTTTGCAAAGAAAAGCCATTAGCAACATAAACAAAATATCAAAATGAATAGCTGAAACCTTATTTTATCGAAAATCCAATAAAAATGTTCATGTCAATGAACTTTAACTTTGCCACTCAAGCCACCCGAAACCGTATCGTATTTTGCCCCCCCCCGAATTTCAAGCCGCCCGAAACTGTACCGCTGCATGTATTCAATCGGCTGTAGCTCAGCAACGAAGCCACGTGGCATGTGGACTCGAAAATACATGCGCTGAGCTTCATTTTGATAGTAAACACATCCTGGTAGCTTTCATTCTCGACTAGAAATCATGATTCAAACACAGCGCTTTTATATTTTTTAAAAATTGTTGGGACACTGTGTTTTTTATGTCCCTATTCCTCCATCCCCCGTTTCAATGTTAGTGCACTAAAAATATCTGTTTTTATTAAATCATCCTGATCACACGTCTGCAATGAAAGATTTCAACATTGAAATGGGGGAGCCGGAAGTTCCTGATAATTATCGGTGTGGATTTGCATAATGCTACTGTTAAATACCCCCATATTTTCAACTGTCCCAACTATTTTCTTCAAAGATTGAAGAAAAAGACGAGTTTGAGGGGTATGGCCAAGGCAATCTCTCCTTGATCGCTTTGCGACAACGACAAGATGAGTCCGATGTTGATGATGTTTTGTGATAGCTTCATTCTGCAAAAGATTGCTCTCTTTTAACTTTCGAATTAAAGTTATTGCTATCAGCGTGACAAGATAGGCCCTCCTCCGCTGCCGAGAAACTGAGAGCACTAATTAAAGGAATCGCTAGCCGCTATGCAATATGCTATGTAAACAGACGTCCTAAAAAGAATATGGACTAATTCTACAATTCCCCATTACTCTAAATCCCCATGATCCTAGCTGCTAGTATACTCATATTGATCACAAATCAATTGACTTATTTTGCAACAATGGTAGGTACACGAAAGTGGGGATGTTTTGACCAACGCAGTGGGGACGTTTCGACCGACGATAACTGACGAACTGGGGACGTCTTGACCGACGGAAGTGGGGACGTTTTGACCTGGGGACGTTTTAACTGGTTACCCTGGATGAAATGGATATAAACGCAAATCATTCGAGTCAATACTTCACGAAAAAGAGTAAACCAGAACAATGAATCGGGACATTACCTAATCAAAATTAGTTCAAGAAAGAGAGTTTGTAAAGTGTGTACAAAGGATAACCAAAAGACGCCTTCGGAAGAGTGTAGAAACAACATTTGCTGGCTCTCAGTAAGGGTTAAGTTATTACTTGTATGGCATTACAGAGATGTCAAAGTGTATTGTAAAGTGTTTCCACTGCTTGGGATACATTATGATGTATGTGTATGTGTATATGTATACATGTGTATGTGACAAGGTCCGAATTAACGCTTTGCAAATCGCAAACTGCGAAGCTATTTTCTTGATTTTCGCAAAATGCAAAGCAGTTTCAGCCTATTACAAAGCACACAGAATTACGAAGCTCTTCATTCTTTTTATAAGTACAGTTCAATTTGCTACCACTAAATCAATATCAACGCATTCTTGCATCATGTTGAAGATAGCAATCATGCTCTATTTTTTTATCTGCTAGGACTTGCAGTGACTCGCATTATGAAGAGCAGACATTTTAAAGTAGCAGAATTTTTCATTTTACTAAAGTCCGCTTAACTTTAGCATTTGTATTTCTAAAATAAAGGAAAACTATTCATCGTAGTTTTAGCAAATTAAAAATGGAAACGATGCCCAGTTGTGGAATTCACAGTCGAAGAAGCTCGCATTGATTTTATGTATACATTGTGGGTACTTGTCAAAATTAAGTCAAAAAAGGTGTGGTCACTGGAAAAAGATCTATACAGAAGGGCCACTTCATGGTAAAACATGTCCCCATATTTTTATCCAAAAATGTTCAGTTTACTGGCTGAGGCCAGCCAGTTGAGCATGCTTATTGCACAGAGCACACAGTTTACTGGCTGTGAAACATCAGCAATAAGATATGCAGGAGAAAAAAAACTTCAAAGGCTCCAGCCAAACTGGCACAAAGCCTGGCCCCCCCGCAAATGATGCTAAATGCCTAAAATACTCACAAAAAATTCAGACCTTGGTGTATGTGCATGTGTATGTGTACGTGTATGCAGGGCTTAAATTTTAATTTTTCACACCAAGGA
>JAOBAZ010048228.1:0-12428 GCA_026546875.1 Pteroeides caledonicum | reverse complement strand
ACGAAGACAACGCAAGACAAACGAAGACAACGCAAGACAAGACAAGACAACGCAAGACAACGCAAAACATGACAAGAGAAGGCCAGACAAGGCAAGGGAAGACAAGGCAAGGCAAGACAACGCAAAACAACGCAATACCAGACAAGACAACGCAAGACAACGCAATACAAGCCAAGACAAGACAAGACAACGCAAGACAACACAAGACAACGCAAGACAAGACAACGTAACACAACGCAAGACAAGACAACGCAAGACAAGACAACACAAAACAAGACAAGACAACGCAAGACAGCGAAGTCAAGACAACACAACGCAAGAAAACGGAAGACAAGACAAGAGAACGCAAGACAACGCAAGACAAGAAAACAGAACGCAAGACAACGCAAGACGAGAAAAGACGACGCAATACAATGCAAGAAAAAACAAGACCACGCAAGAAACGCAAGACAAGACAAGAGGTTGCAGGACAAGACAACACAACGCAACACAACGCAAGAGAAACGAAGACAACGCAAGAGAACGCAAGAAAAGAGAAAACAACGCAAGAAAAGGCAAGACAACACAACACAAGGCAAAACAAGATAACACCACGCAAGACAAGACAAGACAAGACAACGGAAGACAAGACAGGACAAAGCAAGACAACGCAAGTCAACACAAGACAAGACAAGACAACGCAAGACAAAACAAGACAGCGCAAGATAACGCAAGACAAGGGAAGACAGCGCAAGACAACGCAAGACAAGAAAACAGAACGTTAGACAACACAAAATAAGACAAGACAACGGAAGACAAGACAAGAGAACGCATGACAACGCAAGACAACGCAAGACAAAACAAGACAACGCAAGACAAGACGAGAGAACGCAAGGCAAGACAAGACAACGCAAGACAACGCAAGAGAAGACAAGAAAACGCAAAACAACGCAAGATAAGACAACACTAAGCAAGACAACCCAAGACAAGACAAGAGAACGGATACCAACGCAAGACAACGCAAAACAAAACAAAACAACGCAAAGGAAGACAAGGCCAGACAAGGGAAAACAAGACAAGATAACGCAAGACAAGGCAAATCAAGGCCAGACAAGAAAAGAGAACGCAACCGATACAAGAGAACACAAGACAACGCAAACAAGACAAGAGAACGCAAGACAAGACAAGAGAACGCAAGAAAACGCAAGACAAGACAAGACAACGCAAAAAACGCAAGACAAGACAAGAAAAAGCAAGACAACGGAAGACAACACAACAGAACGCAAGACAACGGAAGACTAAACAAGACAACGCAAGACAACGCACGACTAGACCAGACAACGAAAGACAACGGAAGACAAAACAAGACAACGCAAGACAAGACAAGACAACGCAAGAAAGCGCAAGACAAGACAACGCAGACAAGAGAAAAAAACGCGAGACAACGCGTGACAAGACAAAACAACGCAAGACAACACAAGACAAGACAAGACAAGACAGCGCAAGACAACGCAAGAGAAGAAAACACAACGCAACACAAGACAACGCAAGACAACGCAAGGCAAAACAAGACAACGCAAAACCACGTAAGACAAGACAAGACCACGCAATACAACGCAAGACAAGACAAGACAACGCAAAAGCAGACAGGACAACGTAAGACAAAGCAAGACAAGACAAGAGAACGCAAGACAAAACGAGACAACGCAAAACAATGCAAGACAAGACAAGCCAATGAAAGACAACGCAAGACAAGACAACGCAAGACAATAGAAGACAAGACAAGAGAAGCCAACGCAAGACAAGACAAGACAAGACAATACAACGCAAGACAACGCAAGACTAGAAAAGACAACGCAATACAACGCAAGACAAGACAAGACAACGCAAGACAAGTGAACACAACGCAAGACAACGCAGAACAAGACAAGACAACGCAAGTCAACGCAAGACAACAGAAGACAACGCAAGTCAACGCAAGACAATAGAAGACAACGCAAGTCAATGCAAGACAAGACAAAACAAGACAACGCAAGACAACGCAAGACAACGCAAGACAACGCAAGACAACGCAAGACAAGACAACACAACGCAAGACAACGCATGACAAAGGAAAACAACGCAAGACAAGACAAGACAACATAAGACAACGCAAGACAAGACAGGACAACGCACGACAACGCAAAACAAGAATAGACAACGCAAGACAATGCAAAGCAAGACATGACAAGGCAAGACAACGCAAAACAACGCAATACCAGACAAGACAACGCAAGACAAGACAACAGAACGAAAGACAACGCAAGATAAGAAAAGACGACGCAATAGAACGCAAGACAAGACAAGACCAGGCAAGGCAACGGACGGCAGGACAAGACAGCGCAAGACAACGCAAGACAACGCAAGACAACGCAAGACAACGCAAGACTAGACAATACATCGCAAGACAACGCAGGACTAGACAAGACAACGCAAGACAACGCAAGACAACGCAAGACAAGAGAAGACCACGCAAGACAAAACAAAACTAGACCAAACAACGCATAACAACACAATACCAAACAAGACAACGCAAGAGAAGACAAAAGAATGCAAAAGAACGCAAGACAAGTGAAAACAACGCAAGACAACGCAAGACAAGAAAAGACAACGCAAGTCAACGCAAGACAACAGAAGACAACGGAAGTCAATGCAACACAACGCAAGACAAGACAAGAGAAAACAACGCAAGACAAGACAACACAACGCAAGACAACGCAAGACAAGACAACACAACGCAAGACAACGCAATACCGGACAAGACAACGCAAGACAACGCATAACAAGACAACACAACGCATGACAACGCAAGACAAGTAAAAGGCGACGCAATAGAACGCAAGACAAGACAAGACTACGCAATTGAACGCAAGACAACACAAGACGACGCAAAACGACGCAAGACAACGCAAGACTAGACAAGACCACCGAAGACAACGCAAGACAGGACAAGACAACGCAAGACAACACAAGACAACGAAATACAACACAAGACAAGACAAGACATGACAACGCAAGACAAGGCAAGACAAAACAAGGAAACGCAAGACAACCCGTGACAAGGCAAAACAGCGCAAGAGAAGACAACGGAAGACAACGCAAGACAACAAAAGACGACGGAAGACAACGCAGGACAACGCAAAACAACGCAAGACAAGACTAGACAACGCCAGACAAGACAAGAGAACGCAAGACAACGCAAGAGCAGACAAGAGAACGCAAGACAACGCAAGACATGACAAGACAACGCAAGAAAACGCAAGACAAGACAACACAACGCAAGACAAGACAACACAACGCAAGACAAGACGAGATAAGACAACGAAAGGCAACGCAAGAGAGGACAAGACAAACCACGACAACGCAAGTCAACGCAAGACAAGAAAACAGAACGCAAGACAACGCAAGACAAGACAACGAAGACAAGACGAGAGAACACAAGACAAGACAAGACAAGACAAGACAACGCAAGACAACGCAAGACAAGACAACGCAAGACAACGCAAGACAAAACAACGCAAGACAACGCAAGAAAAGACAAGGCAAGACAAGACAAGACGAAAGAACGCAAGAGAAGACACGACAAGACAACGCAAGAGAACGCAGGAAAAACAAAACAAAACAAGACAACGCAAGACAAGACAAGACAACGGAAGAGAACGCAAGACAAGAAGAGAGAACGCAAGACAACGCAAGACAAGACAAGAGAACGCAGGAAACGCAAGACAAGTCAACAGAACGCAAGACAGAGCAGGACAAGAAATTAGAACGCAAGACAACGCAAGACAAGACAAAACCACGCAAGACAACGCAAGACAAGACAAGACCACGCAAGACAACGCAAGACAAGACAAGACCTCGCAAGACAAGACAAGAAAACGCAAGAGAAGGCAAGACAAGACAAAACAAAACAAGACAACGGAGGAGAACGGAAGAGAACGCAAGACAAGCCGAGAGAACGGAAGACAACGCAAGACAGGACAACAGAACGCAAGACAAGACAAGAGAACGCAAGACAAGGTAAGAGAACGCAGGAAACGCAAGACAAGACAACAGAACGCTAGACAGCGCAAGACAAGAAACGACAACGCAAGACAACGCAAGACAAAACAAGACCATGCAAGACAACGCAAGTGATAGACAAGACCACGCAAGACAACACAAGACAAGACAAGACCTCGCAAGACAAGACAAGACAACGCAAGAGAAGGCAAGGCAAGACAAAACAACACAAGACAACGCAAGACAAGACAAGACAACGGAAGAGAACGCAAGACAAGACGAGAGAACGCAAGAGAACGTAAGACAAGACAAGAGAACGCAAGACAAGACAAGAGAACGCAAGACAAGACAACAGAACGCAAGACAGCGCAAGACAAGAAAAGACAACGCAAGACAACGCAAGACAAGACAAGACCACGCAAGACAACGCAAGACAAAACAAGACCACTCAGAACAAGACAAGACAACGCAAGACAAGACATGACAAGACAACGCAAGAGAACGCAAGACAAGAGAAGACAAAGCAAAACCGCGCAAGACAATACAAGACAACGCACGAAAACGCAAGACAACGCAAGACAACGCCAGACAAGACTAGACAACGCCAGACAAGACAAGAGAACGCAAGATAACGCAAGACCAGACAAGAGAACGCAAGACAACGGAAGACGAGACAAGAGAACGCAAGACAACGCAAGACATGACAAGACAACGCAAGAAAAGGCAAGACAAGACAACACAACGCAACACAACCGAGATAAGACAACGAAAGGCAACGCAAGACAAGACAAGACAAATCACGACAACGCAAGTCAACGCAAGACAAGACAACGCAAGACAAGAAAACAGAACGCAAGACAAGACAAGACAAGACAACGAAGACAAGGCGAGAAAACGCAAGACAAGACAAGACAAGACAAGACAAAACAGGACAAGACAAGACAAGAGAAGACAAGACAACGCAAACAAGACAAGACAACGCAAGACAAGACAACGCAAGACAACGAAAGACAAGACAAGGCAAGACAAAACAAGACAAGAGAACGCAATACAAGACAAGACACGACAAGACAACGCAGGAGAACGCAGGACAAAACAAAACAAAACAAGACAACGCAAGACAAGACAAGACAACGGAAGAGAATGCAAGACAACGCAAGACAAGACAAGAGAACGCAAGACAAGACAAGAGAACGCAAGACAAGACAAGAGAACGCAAGACAAGACAAGAGAACGCAGGAAACGCGAGACAAGTGAACAGAACGGAAGGCAGTGCAAGACAAGAAACGGCAACGCAAGACAACGCAACACAAGACAAGACCACGCAAGACAACGCAAAACAAGAGAAGACCACGCAAGACAAGACAAGACAACGCAAGACAAGACATGACAAGACAACACATGACAACGCAAGACAAGAGAAGACAACGCAAGACAACGCAAGACAACACAAGAAAAGACAACGCAAGTCAAGACAATGCAAGACAAGACAACGGAAAACAGCGCAAGAAAACGCAACACAAGACAAAACAACGCAAGAGAGGAGAAGACAACGCCAGACAAGAAAAGAGAACGCAAGACACGCAGGAGCAGACAAGAGAACGCGAGACAACGGATGACCAGACAAGAGAACGCAAGACAACGCAAAACATGACAAGACAACGCAAGAAAACGCAAGAGAAGACAACACAACGCAAGACAAGACAAGACGAGATAAGACAACGAAAAGCAACGCAAGACAAGACAAGACAAATCACGACAACGCTAGTCAACGCAAGACAAGACAACGCAAGACAAGACGAGAGAACACAAGACAAGACAAGACAAGACAACGCAAGACAAGACAAGACAACGCGCGGACAACGCAAGGGAAGGCAAGGCAACGTAAGGCAACGCAAAACAAGACAAGATAACGCAAGACAAAGCAAGTCAACGCCGGAAAAGACAAAACAACGGAAGACAACAGAAGAGAACGCTAGACAACGCAAGACAAGAAAAGAGAACCAAAGACAACGCAAGACAAAACAAGAGAATGCAAGACAAGACAAGAGAACCCAAGACAACGGAAGAAAACACAACAGAACGCAAGACAACGCAAGACAAGAAAAGAGGACGCAAGACAAGACATGACGATGAAAGACAACGCAAGACAAGGCAAGACCACGCAAAACCACGCAAGACTAAACAAGACAACGCGAGACAACGCACGACTAGACAAGACAAGGCAAGACAACGCAAGACGAAACAAGACAACGCAAGACAAAGCAAGACAAGACAAGACAACGCAAGAAAACGCAAGACAAGTCTAGAAAACGCAAGACAAGACAAGGCAAGAAAACAGAACGCAAGTCAACGCAAGACAAGAAAACAGAACGCAAGACAACGCAAGACAAGAAAAGACAAAGAAATACAACGCAAGACAAGACAAGCCAACGCAAGACAACGCAAGACAAGACAAGACAAGACGACGCAAGACAACGCAAAAAAACGCAAGACAAGAAAAGACGACGTGATACAACACAAGACAAGACAAGACCACGTAAGACAACTCAAGACAAGACAAGGCGACGCTAGACGACGCAAGACAGGACAAGACAACGCAAGACAAGACAAGACAACGCAAGACAAAACGAGACAACGGAAGACAACGCAAGACAAGACAAGCCAACGCAAAACAACGCAAGACAAGACAAGACAAGAGAAGACAACCCAGGACTAGACAAGAAAACACAAGACAAGGCAAGACAAGACAAGACAACGCAGGACAAGTGAAGACAACGCAAGAGAACGCAAGACAAGACAAGACAACGCAAGACAAGGCAAGACAAACGAAGACAACGCAAGGCAAAGCAAAACAAGACAAGACAAAACAAGACAACGCAAAACAACGCAATACCTGACAAAACAACGCAAGACAAGGCAAGACAAGACAAGAGAACGCAAGACATCGCAAGACAAGACAACAGAACTCAAGACAGCGCAAGACAAGAAAAGACGACGCAATTGAACGCAAGACAAGCAAGGACGACGCAATAGAACGAAAGACAAGACAAGACCACGCAAGACAACGCAAGACAATGGAAGACAAGACAACGCAAGACAAAAAAAGACAACGCATGACAACGCAAGACAACGCAAGACAAGACAAGAAAACGCAAGACAAGACATGAAAAGACACCGCAAAACAACGCAAGACAAGACAAGACAACGCAAGACAAGCCAAGAGAACGCAAGACAACGCAAGACAACGGAATTCAACGCATGAAAAGACAAGACAACGGCAAACAGCGGAAGACAACGGAAGACAAGACAAAATAACGCCAGACAGGACAAGACAACGCCAGACAAGACAAGAGAACGCAAATCACTCAAGACCAGACAAGAGAACTCAAGACAACGGAAGACCAGACAAGAGAACGCAAGACAACGCAAGACATGACAAGACAACGCAAGAAAACGCAAGAGAAGACAACACAACCCAAGACAAGACAGCACAACGCAGGACAAGACGAGATAAGACAACGCAAGTCAACGCAAGTCAACGCAAGACAAGACAACGCAAGACAAGAAAACAGAACGCGAGACAACGCAAAACAAGACGGCAGAACGCAAGACAAGACAAGACCAGACAAGACATGGCAAGAAAACGAAAGACAAGACAAGACAATGCAAGACAAAAAACACAAGAACACGCGTGACAAGACAAAAGAACGCAAGACAACGCAAGACAAGAATAGACGACGCAATAGAACGCAAGACAAGAAAAGACGATGCAACAGAACGAAAGACAAGACAAGACCACGCAAGACAACGCAAAACAAGACAAGACAACGCAAGACAAGACAACGGAAAACAAGACAACACAACGCAAGAAAAGACAACGCAAGACAACGCAAGACAAGACAACGGAAAACATGACAACGCAAAACAATGCAAGACAAGACAACGGACGACAATGCAAGACAAAACAACGCAAGACAACGGAAGACAACGAAAGAAAAGACAAGACAACGGAAGACAAAGCAAGACAAGACTAGACAACGCCAGACAAGACAAGAGAACGCAAGACAACGCAAGACCAGACAAGAGAACGCAAGACAACGGAAGACCAGACAAGAAAGCGCAAGACAACGCAAGACAAGAAAACTGAACGCAAGACAGCGCAAGACAAGACAAGACAAGACAACGCAAGACAACGGAAGACAAGACAACGCAAGACAACACAAGACAAGACAACCCAACATTATGCAACACAAGACAACGCAAGACAACGCAAGAAAAGACAAGACAACGTAAGACAACGCAAGACAACGGAAGACAACGCCAGACAAAACAAGATTACGCCAGACAAGTCAAGATAACGTAAGAAAACGCAAGAGAGGACAAGGCAACGCAAGACAATGCAAGAGAAGAAAAAACAACGCAAGACAAGACAAGACAACTTAAGACAACGGAAGACCAGAAAAAACGACGCGAGACAACGCAAGACAAGACAAAACAACGCAAGACAACGGAAGACAACACAAGACAAAACAAGACAACGAAAGACAAGTGAAGACAACGTAAGAAAACACAAGAGAAGACGAGGCAACGCAAGACAACGCAAGACAAGAAAAGACAACGCACACAACGGAAGACAACGCAAGGCAAGACAAGACAATGCAAGACAACGCAAGACAAGACGAGACAACGAAAGACAACCAAAGACAACACAAGACAAGACAAAACAACGCAAGACAACGCAAGACAACGCAAGACAACGCAAGACAAGACAACGCAAGAAAACGCAAGATAAGACAAGACAAGACAACGCAAGAAAAGACAACACAACGCAAGACAACGGAAACAAGACATCGGAAGACAACGGTAGACATGAAAAGACAACGCAAGACAACGCAAGACAATACAACACAACGCAGGACAAGACAACACAACGCAAGACAAGACAACACAACGCAAGACAAGACAACACAACGCAAGACAAGACAACACAACGCAAGACAACGGAAGACAAGACCACGAAAGACAAGACAACACAACGCAAGACAACGCAAGACAAGACAAGACAAAACAACGGAAGACAACAAAAGACAAGACAACGCAAGACAACACAAGAGAAGACAACGCAAGACTATGCAAGACAAGACAACGCAAGAAAAGACAATACAACGTAAGACCACGGAAGACAACAGAGGAGAACGCAAGACAACGCAAGACAAGAGAAGACAAGTTAACGCAAGAAAACACCACACAAGACAAGAGGACTCAAGACAACGCAAGACAACGCAGGAATAGAAAAGTCACCGCTAGACAACGCAAGAGAAAACAAGACAACGGAAGACAACGCAAGACAAGACGCGACAATGCAATAAAACGCAAGACAAGACAGCACAACGCAAGACAACGCAATAGAAGACAAGACAACGCAAGACAAAGCAAGACAAGTTAAGACAAGACAAGACAACACAAAACAAGAAAAGACAAGGCAAGACAACGCAAGACAAGAGAAGAAAACACAAGACAAAGCAAGACAAGATAAGACAACGGAAGACAACGCAAGACAACGCAAGACAACGCAAGACAACGCAAGACAACGCAAGTCAACCAAAACAACGCAGGACTAGAGAAGACAACGCAAGACAACGCAAGACAAAACAAGGCAACGCAAAACAACGCAAGACAAGACAAGAAAGCGCAAGACAACGCAAAACAGTACAAGACAACGCAAGACAAGGCAAGACAAGTCAAGACAAGAAAATGCAAGACAAGACAAGAAAACGCAAGACAAGACAAGAAAAAGCAAGACAACGCAAGACAGGACAAAACAACGCAATAGCACGCAAGACAAGACAAAACAAAAGAAGACAACGCAAGACAAGACAAGACAACGCAAGAAAACGCAAAACAAGACAAGAGAACGCAAGACAACGCTAGACAAGACAAGACAAGACAACGCAAAACAAGACAAGACAAGACAATACAAAACAAGACAAGACAAGACAAAACAAGACAACGCTAGACAAGACAAGAGAAAGCAAGACAACGCAAGACAGGACAAAACAACGCAATAGCACGCAAGACAAGACAAAACAAAAGAAGACAACGCAAGACAAGAGAAGACAACGCATGAAAACGCAAGACAAAACAAGACAACGGAAGACAACGGAAGACAAGACAAGACCAGACAATGCAAGACAACGCAAAACAAGACAAGACAACGCAAAACAAGACAAGACAACGCAAGACATGGCGAGACAAGACAAGGCAAAACAACGGAACACAAGACAATGCAAGACAATGCAAGACAAGATAACGCAACACAATGCAAGAAAAAGACAGAAAAGACAAGACAACGGAAGCGAACGCGAGACAAGACAATGACCGACAACGGAAGAGAACGCAAGACAACGGAAGACAAGACAACACAACGCAAGAGAACGGAAGACAAACAAGAGAACGTAAGACAACGCAACACAAAACAACGGAAGACAAGAAAACAGAACGCAAGACACAACGGAAGACAAGACAATACAACGCAAGGCAAACCAAAGAACGCAAGACAAGACAAGACAAGACAAGACAAGACAAGGCAAGACAAGACAAGACAAGACAACGCAAGACAAAGCAAGACAACGCAAGACACGACAAGACAACGCATGAGAACGCTAGACAAGACAAGACAAGACAACGCAAGACAATGCAAGGCAAGACAAAGCAAGACAACGCAAGACAAGACAAGACAACGCAAGACAAGACAAGACGACAGAACGCAAGACACAAGGCAAGACAAGACAATACAACGCAAGACAAGACAACAGAACGCAAGTTAAGACAAGACAAGACAAGACAACGCTAGATAACGCTAGATAACGCTAGACAACGCTAGACAACGCAAGACAACGCAAGACAACGCAAGACAAGACAAGACAAAGCAACACAACGCAAGACAGGACATCGGAAGACATGAAAACAGAACGCAAGACAAGACAAGGCAAAACAAGACAAGGCAAGACAACGCAAGACAAGACAAGAGAACGCAAGAAAAAGCAAGACAAGGCAAGACTAGACAAGACAACGCAAGACAGGGCAAAACTAGACAAGACAACGCAAGACTACGCAAACCAGACATGAGTACGCAAGACAACGCAAGACAAGACAGGAGAACGCAAAACAACGCAAGATAAAAGAAGAGAACGCAAGACAACGCAAGACCAGACAAGAGAACGCGAGACAAGACAAGAGAACACAAGACAACGTAAGACAAGACAAGAGAACGCAAGACGACGATAGACAAGACAAGACGACACAACGCAACGCAAGACAAGACAGAACGACGCAAGACAACCCAAGACGACACAAGAAAACGCAAGACAACGCAAGACAAGACAAGACAAGACAACGCAAGACAATACGAGAGAACTCAAGACTAGAAGAGACAAGACAAGACAAGAGAAAGCAAGACAACTCAAGGCAAGAAAGGACAACGCAAGACAAGACAAGACGAGAGAACGCAAGACACAAGGCAAGACAAGACAATACAACGCAAGACAAGACAACAGAACGCAAGTTTAGACAAAACAAGACAAGACAACGCTAGATAACGCTAGACAACGCTAGACAACGCAAGACAACGCAAGACAACGCAAAACAACGCAAGACAACGCAAGACAAGACAAGACAAGACAAAACAAGACAACGAAAGACACGACAACACAAGGCAAGAGAACGCAAGACAAAACAAGACAACGGAATACAACGCAAGACAACGGAAGACAAGACAAGACAACGCAAGACAAGACAATGAACCGCAAGACAAGACAAGACAACGCAAGACAAGACATTGCAGCGCAAGACAAGACAAGACAAGACAAGACAAGAGAACGCAAGACAAGACAAGACAACGCAAGACAACGCAAGGCAAGAAAAAGCACGACAACGCAAGACAAGACAAGACAACGCAAGACAAGACAAGACAACGCAAGACTACGCAAGACCAGGCAAGAGAACGCAAGACGACGCAAGACATGACAAGAGAACGCAAGACAAGACAAGAGAACGCAAGACAAGACAAGAGAACGCAACACAACGTAAGACAAGACAAGACAACGCAAGACAACGCTAGACGACGCAAGACATGACAAGAGAACGCAAGACAAGACAAGAGAACGCAAGACAAGACAAGAGACCGCAAGACAACGTAAGACAAGACAAGACAACGCAAGACAACGCTAGACAAGAGAAGACGACGCAAGGCAACGCAAGACAAGACAAGACGACGCAAGACAACGCAAGACAAGACAAGACGACGCAAGACAACCCAAGACAAGACAAGACAAGACAACGCAAGACAAGACGAGAGAACGCAAGACTAGACTAGACTAGACAAGACAAGACAAGACAAGACAAGA
>JAOBAZ010048117.1:0-12431 GCA_026546875.1 Pteroeides caledonicum | reverse complement strand
ATGCGACATGCGCGAGGACAAAAACTTCAAAGGTTCCGACAAGAGTGAGACTTCTGGTTAAATCTCTATTCTGTGACCAGGACGAGATTGAAGGGAAAACAGTCAAGGTAACTACGACAAAAAGGGCAAACAAATCTGGCCAAGGACTAGGCCATTGCCGATATTATATTATTAGTAATGTACATATTGAATACATGAGACAAGTAACCATATCATTTTGCTTGAGAAATTGAAAGATTTACACTGTTCGTAGTATTTGAAAATTATTCCAAATTGCACTCGCTAACGGCAGGTATTTTGCACTCGCAATTTTCAGACATTGCTTGTAAGGTAAATTTCCACTAGCTATGATTACCTATACACTGTATCTTAAGGTACTTTTACATAATTGGTAAAACCAGTTTCCGAAGCAGCAAACCTTTTAAACTTTTACAAGATCTTGGGAAGAGCTATGAAGATTTTAATCGCAGCAATCCAAATAATGTGCTCTAACTAACGCTCTAAAAAGCTGTTTTCTAACATCTTGTTGGTTTCTTCTTAAGTTTGTCGGCCATTTTCATCATATTGTTGTACTAAATAAGACTGCACGCACTTCGTCATGATCCATATTGATGGTAACAATTCCATATTATACTGAATTAATCTGCAAGGCGAATTGAAGAAAATGGTTATTGTATTGTCCAAAATATTTAATCATTAAATCCATACATATTAATATACAGAAGTCATATTATTTTACAAAATTGTATCCAAACTTTTCGTCACTTGGCAGTTATTTAAAAATGAAAATGATTATTAGAATTACTTAGGACTACTCATGTTAGTCGGACAAAAATTAATCAAATTTATATAATTATACAGATGTGTCACTTTTTACATTTAAGGACCCAAAATAAATGGTAGTACCCTTTCCTTTTTCCAGATTTAGGATGCATCCCCAGCTGCAACCGATGCCCCTGCTCCAGCAGTCGTTGGAGCACTGAGTAAAAAATCTGGTAGTACAACTGTATCTAAAGATGGTCGCGATATTGAGGCAGGCATTATTAGTTGCGTTCAGGTTTTTTATTGTTGCCCATTGTCATCATATTTGATAGAACTGTGTGCCTGGGAAATCAAATAAAATAAAAAATGCTTATATAAATTAATCAGTCATTTCAGTAAATGTTAAACAAAAATATCCCATGAACGTTAATGTAAATGGAAGATGCTCCTGTCATTAGAAGAGTTCAAATCCTATCCGTTACAAATGTTTATTATAGGTATGACTTAGCGAATTTTAAAATTCTTAACCGTTCAGTTTAATGGGTAATAATAAAACCTTCATGAAAACTTGGGCTTGACTATAATTACTTGTAACGTAGAATTATACTAGTTACCTTGGTAAGAAATTCCTAATATTATTATGTGTTGTTTTTGCCGGTAGTTTAGTGACTGTGTCGCCGTTTGACTTAAGCCCACGCGGTAATACAAAACATAGAACACACACCGATACAACTCATCTGACTTTCAAATTCAACCAGAGTTGCGCAAACACACACCGTCTTAGATTGGAGTAGCGTCCTAATATAACGGCTAGAGAAAACTTCACGATAATGGTAAAGTTCAAGAGTCGATTTTTTAACCAATGGCAGAAAAGGTAGATATGATACAATTTTGATATTTATATGACAAATAAAGTGAGAATTATTATTGTTATTGGTACAAAAATGACGTGATTGGTCTTCGGGCAAAACAGATTTAGATATAGCCACGTAGTGGTGAGTTTAGATGTTTTCACACAATCTGTACAAGTTATTTCAAAGTTAATAGTAAAGCAGAACACCATTTGATTCTTAAATGTATTAACGCTTACTGTTTGTGTGGTGTATTTCAAATTAAGCGTTGTACACCTGAAACTTTTTATGATTAGTCATTAATTTGTCGTTAATTTAGATTTGTCGTTCATTACTATGCACGGCAAAAATGAACTCCAATAAGCTCCCTACCTGGCCGGGATAACACGCTGAGCGTGGGAACTTATTAGTTAATATATAATATTGACTTCACGAACGAACTAGAAGTGACTGAACCTGGGAAAATGGTTAACCTGGCCGTCAAGCTAACCTTAAACCCGATTCTCTATGTACTATATTAGATCATATTTTATTTTTTGTACCGCATTCCCGTACGCTTTTCCTCGCGAGCCACATTATCTAGATGTACAGTACAGTACCTTACAGAACTAAGCAATGCTTTAAATTAAAAATAAATAGCGAGTTATGATTGTATATAGACAATAATCTGAACCAACAAAATGTTACATCGCGTACATCGTTTTCCTTTCTCATTTAATTTTCAGCTAGACAAAAAAAATATCTAGGCCTATGTTCGTAGTTAAAATGATGTTTATGTCATGATACCAGATCACGCGATAATTCATAAACGATTTGTATGCACATA
The DNA here is from genome assembly GCA_026546875.1 of Pteroeides caledonicum. Classification (NCBI taxonomy): domain Eukaryota; kingdom Metazoa; phylum Cnidaria; class Anthozoa; order Scleralcyonacea; family Pennatulidae; genus Pteroeides; species Pteroeides caledonicum. The sequence continues at coordinate 9,992 of JAOBAZ010048117.1, read as the reverse complement.
CGCTCAAACCAACAATTAATATACCAATAGAGTTGTCACGCGTCTTGCGTCTGAATCGTATCATGTTAATTTTTATGGTTACAATAAATTTTGAATATAGATATTTTACAAATCACTGAAAATGTTACCCTGAACACTAGTACCACATGGCATAGCATATACAACCACGACTCAACATTAACAATAATTTAGCTTCGTTTGGAAAAAAGTATCTTCTATCACAGACTACCTATCAGCGAAAGGCGTTCAACAAAAAGTTGTTTTAAACATTTAGTTTCAATTACATAAGCGTAGTTCAAAGGCCAATAAGATGGGACGTACGTCCATTTTAAAAAATTGATAATGTATAAGGAGAATTTGTGATATGTGAAATATATGAATGTGAAAGGCAATTAACAACGTTGTACATGGATTATAGTTATACAGTAATTAAGATGTTTTAAGTCGTATCTTCTTTTACCCGGCATATAATATGCCTTTGGTTAAACCGCCGTTCCTAACCGTTGACATAATTGACTTAGTATATAAATCTTTATTGCGTGGTGTCTTTTTATTGGCGAGTAAAATCGTTTAAAATAAAGTAAATTTAAATACTAACCCCATGCCTTATCGGCCAATATCTATATGCTTCTCCCGAATTTGGATGCGGCTATATCAAATTCGACCCATGATGTCTTTTTCTCTTAGCACTTAAGCAGCCTCGATTGGATTTTTTTGCCAATTTACCGAAAATTACTAAGTTATGTTAATACATTTGACGTTGTCATTAATTCGTCGTCTTCAGAAATACGACATTACATGTGACAGTGTTTACATACACACCAATAATTTGAGATGTATTATGAATTAAACTGAAAATTAATTCCTTGGGCTGCTTCAGTACTTTCCATCTTTTTTAGCCAATCAAATTAAAATCCTTTAACAAGGCAGCTAATCAGGTTTAATCAGGTTAACTGGCATAACATGTAGAATAGTACAGTATATATTTTCATTTAAATTAATGTTGTTGTCTTGAATTGATATCACCTTACTTACGCATACAAAAATGTAAAACGGCGACGTCTTGTTAAAAAGAATAAATTTGACTGTGGTGAGAATTTTTGTGATTTCAAAATGATTACAATTAAGTGGTAATTACACTTTGTGTCATGCAGTTTTGAATTTTGTAATCACACGTTTCATTTCAGAAATTTAACATTATAAATCTACGCGGCAACGGACAGTTTCTTAGTTGTACACAAGAAGTTTATATGCTCGCGTTCACCTCACCGAGGAGAAAGTGTGTAAAACCAGACACATATCGTGAAGCTCAACTGTCTTCTTCTAACAGCTCTTAGCGATTAATTAATATGTTAAGCTAGTGCTACACAAAATGAAACCAGAAACTTCTCCGCGTATATGTTGCGAGACAGGTTTTGCCAATCACTGCATTCTGTTACAACAGCTTAAAGGACATTGGAAATACATCTTTTTACCGTTTCAAACTTTTAAAGCTATTTAATAACTTATACTTCACAGATTTCTTTTATCTGTTTGTTTTCGAGATATTTCATTTTAAAGCTGGCTAAACGTCGTTGACCAACCTTATTGAACCTTAATTAGCTTCTGTTCTGGTGACGTCACAACCAGGGAAACTGTAAAGAAACTCCACTTGTGTAAATGTGTTAAGAGGGGAATTTGTGTAACTCACTCCAGACAAACAACAAATGACAAAGTAACAAAAATTCATGTTTAAACCTCACATTGTAATACAGTCCTCAAAATAAAAATTTCGCGTGATCCTTTTTGGCCGTCACACTTCTTCCACAAATATAAGTGAAATATCTGGAAAGCGATGAAAGGCACAATCTGCAGAGTAACTTATTAAATAGCTTTAAGGGTAGTTTTATTTGAGGCAATGAAAAAATATACTGCCAATGTCCCGTTAATAATTAACAATGAATAATTAATTCATTCACCCAGTCAAACTTACTCGCCACGGTATTTTTTGTCACGTGGATAATGTCTAGTTGCTTGTCAACTTCTTCCTACACAACATCGTCAGGTTTCAAAATGTTTATTATCTGTTGGTTCCAGTCAATAAATTGTATTAATATATATTTTCAGCTGACAGTGTACAGTGTTCAACATTACATTGAATAACAACGTGACTACTGGTATTTGATATGGTTCAATTAGGTGAACTTAATATTTAAACCTGACCTGATGTGTTTGTGTAATATTTAAACCTGGCTTGATTTGTATTTTTAGATTTAATGTTTATTTATTTTTTAATTTTCAATCAAATATAATTAAACAATTTATCGTTTTAAAGAGAAACAGACCAAGATCCATCGTACAGAAGATTTGCGATTGCAAATGGAACAAAAGGGCAACAAAGGGATCCTTATTTACGCTCGGAAATCGAAAAAAGCGGGAGACTTCTTATGGGAATGCGGCGTGACAACGCCGGACGGGCAATAAGCTCCCGGCCAATATCAGCTCTGAGTCATCGAAGCGGAAGAAGTGAGGGTTTCCAATCGTCAAACCTACTTACAATGTCGATGCCATCGGAAAGAGGGGACAGCGAACAAATTTCATCTTTAGGTAAAATGGAAAACAGCCTACCTGCCACTAGCTACCACATTCCAAGAAGAGATGAAGATTTTAAAGAATATCTTGCCGAAGTTAAGGAACGTAATTTTCAACACGAGCTTAAGAAAATCCCCTTGGTTGACAGGACTGAGTTTAGAAAGGTTCAGCGGAATGGAGCTGCAGAACCAACTGTTTTTAATGGCTATTCAAAAAATATAGTAAACCACATTCCCGCTGTTCCTAAAAAAGATGGAATACTTTCAGATGAAGACATGCCTCGCTTTAAGGACGATGTCAGAGAATTGGAAGACGAGTATTCTGTTGTTCGAAAAAGAAGTACTAAACTGAGTCCAGACAACATCACCGATACGAATGAGTTTCAGTTCCACCGCAGTTTAGACAAAAATACACCGCTTGTTGGTGAGCCAGGTTTCACGAAGTTTCCAGTGATTGATAGTAAAGTAAATGAGCATGAATTCAAAAAATTCTTCCAAGGGATAGAAAACGATATGCCTTCGACCAGTGGTATGATGTATGACAGGCTTCCGGAAGCTGCCAAAGAAAACGAAGGTAATTTGAAAAATGATTTTAACCCAGTGCGAAGCGAGCTGCCTCCATTTCACGGTCTTGGTGATGAGAAACTTGGCGATACTCCTGATGTGAGTGAACCACATTTCAAGGATGGTTTGAGTGCAATGGCAAACAAATTTTCTGCGACAAATGGTAACGATTATGGCAAGATTTCTCAAACAGCTGAAACAAATTGGCTTCGTTATAAAAGCCGTGTGGAGGAAATGGGAATCGAAATTTCCCAAAGTCACCGGACGTTTTCCAGGGACGCGGTGGAGGATAGTGGTTCTAAAAGTCATGTAAGAAAACTGGAAAGTGGTTATCCCGTTAAATCCAGTCACCTTAACCGACCGTTTTCAGGGGAGACGACCAAAGCAGAAGTGCCTGGTCTCAAAAGCGATGTAAAAAAGCCGAAAAGCGATCATCTTGTTACAACAAGCCAATCAGGCTACGGGAAATTTGCCAGCAACACACACAAAGAAAATAGCACTGGTTTCAAGAGCCATACTAAGAAAATAGAGAGTGAGTATCCCGTTAAAACAAGTTACTATGGTTACACAAAGCTCGGAAATGACACATCCAAAACAAGACGGGATCCATTCAAGAGCAATGTTAGAGTGACAGAAAACAGGGGCCCTTCAGCATATGGCCTTTATCATGATAAGTTTACAGAAACAGCCCAAGAAAATATACCTGGTTTTAAAAGCCGTTTGAAAAGATTTGAAGACGACAATTATGGGCTTCGTGAAAAAAAGTTTTTTAACGAGAGTGAGGGAACAAGAGTGCCCCATTTACCTGCAGCGGCTAATGGGTATGGGAAATTTCCAGACATAAATACCGCTGTAAAAGAGCCTTATACCAAGGATGACCTGCAGATGGCAGGAGCATCAAAGCTAAGGGCGAGTACCAAGACGGAAACGAAAGACGGCCGTTTGTCACCAACCATATTCCGGACGACAAACCGAAAATCTGGGCCCGGTGGTTTTAAAGGGTTTGGAGAACAGCGTAAACATGAGAGCACGAGTACCAGCGACAATAACCAGTCCAACCCAGAGGATAGCAGCTTGGATGAACTTAGACAATCGTTGTTTGGAAATAGTTGGTATGGCTCAAATGATGCAAGAGAAACAAAAGTTGCGCCAACAAAGAAGATGGCTAAACCTAAATTAGCTGATGTTCGTGGTATCTCTAAAGAAGATCTTGAAGGAACAGATGATGAAGTGGCATTTATCACAGTAGGTTCTAGACTTACATTGTCCTAATTTAAAATCAATGATCAACGCGTTAATCTTAAGTTAAAGATTAACTAACGTTAATCTTAATTGTAAATTTAAGGTACGTTACAGTCTCTGTTGCGTTTTTTTGCATATTTTAGGATATTTTTTAGATCGTTGAGATACACAACCGAGTAAATAAAAGAGTAATTCAAAATTAAGATCGGGGTATACTTTTTTGTATTATCACAAGCAGAAATAGCCAAATACGATACGATTTAAAATTATTGGTCGAAAGACATTTTCCCACTGTTGCGGTTTGAACGACGCTGAAGAACGCACTGATCTTCATATATTAACTGGATTAGCTATACCTCATCATATACTACGTCTAGCGTAACCCCACTAGCCATCATGTTGGCTTTAGCAAACAATTTTGTAAACGATAGGCTTAAATATGTAAAAAATCTTTTGGAAGGTTGCATTACGATAAATTTGAGAGTCAGAAAGCGACCGTAATGAAAACGACAGAAAAAGAAATTGCACAAGACTAAAATTTGCCTTGAACATCTATGGCGGCCAGCAAAAACTAATCAGTGCATATTTTCATCGGCGTACGCGATTACCAGTTTCAGATTAAATGTTTCATAAATAAAAAAATCCAAAATGTCACGCTCTTAATTGAAGTTCATCTTCTATTAGATCACATCTTGGAGCACAAAATAAAAAATGAACTCAATTTGGGTGAACAATATGTGCGCAAGTGGGCTCACACAAGAGCTCACTTCCGCTGATCCTGGTAATATAGATATCAGTGGTCCGCAATAAACGGTCAGTCCCTTGTTTCAAAATAAATCATCATCGTCGTCAAATAAAACGGACAAAAACGTTTTCAAAGGGAGATATATAATGCCTTACCCCTTCCCTTCTCGCCCTTCGATTCAAGCATGGCGCCTACACGTCCTTTGAGTAAACTGCGTGAACCCTAAAAATGTGTTTATGTTTCTTTGTTTCATGTTTTGGTAAAACATTTTGCCGTATGTCTCCAAACAACTCGTATATACAAAGTAATATACCCTTGCGACGTTTGTAAAATACTTGCAATAGGTATCCGCTGCTCCTAAATTGGAAGTAACAAAACCAACGTCGATTCCCAGTTCTGTTGAGAACTGCATGAGCTTTGATTACTTTTATTTCTCTGCAATCATAATTAGCATTTGAATTTCGTGGCGTCTTTAAAAACTAATCTGGTTCAAATATTTATTTTTCTGGTTTTCTTGTTAACCACTGTAGACCTCCTATCCTCCAATTAACAGAGGATCTTTATTTAAAACCTGCCTATTATAATATTATCATTCATGTTGTGTCACGCAAAGTAAGAGTCACCTTGCATTAAACGTTTGTAGAATATTATGGTTGCGTATAGTTCATGTTTTAGAGAGACATGCATATATAAGTGCAATACTAAAGTTTAAATGACGTCCTCTGGGGACTTAAACACGCACAAAGTAAACGATTTCCTTAGAATATCTGAGAATTTGCTTTAATGCTTCCAATTTCATATTTAAGTTGTGCTACTCTGGCTAGTGGCATGGCACAATGGTACTTAGGCCAGTTTGAGCCTAAAAACAATAAGCTTTTTTAGTGCATGTTAAACTGCTTTTTTATTTTGTATTATTGCATGTATACAATTAAATGATGATGTCATATAAATAAAAAGGAATATAGCCACTAAATAAACTTTTTGTTTAATGATTTTTGATTTTTAGGGCTATGGTAAAGGATTTCAGTCATCCGATCATAAGAAACAGCAAGTATTGCCAATGAAGAAGGATGCCCAAGACAACTTTGATACATTATTTGGTGACGATGACTTTGATGATTATTACGAAGCAAAAAAACTTGCCCAGATTAGAAATATGGAAAGCGGGAAAGATAATTTTCCGTTTGTACCAAGAGCAATACGAAATCCGATGAAAATGTTCCAAGTACCCAGGGATTCGTACAGTAACCAAGATGGTCAAATAAGCCAAATGCTTACTCGTGCCCCAGCAGGTGGACAAGCCGAAGTACTTTATTAATTTACTTTATATTAATATTATCCTTATTTTATTTCTGCTCTCAAAACTGCTTGGTATTGTTAATAAATATTGCCTCGTATATAATTAACTCACTTTTTTGAAAAAAAAGGCGGCAATAAAAATATGTCATTTTTTGGGGAGGACCCTTTGAGTTGTATTACAGTATGGTGACCTAACTTGCAGTTGCATTACAATGTGGTGATGTGTCGGAAAGCTGGAGCTGCAAATACTAATCAATAACTTAGCTCTTTTGAACATTTTAATTCTAAAATCTTTGTATACCAGTTTCATTGTAATCTCAGAAAAGGAATATTTCCTTAAAAACTTTTACTCGCAGTTTTTATACTAGCTACCTTAACTGTTATCACTAATTGTCAGGCTGTTAAATTTATAATGGAAAACGTGTAACCGCATGGCTACTGTCTTTTATTATATTTTCGTTAACTGGCCAAGAATATTTCGCTTCCTGGAGTTTTCTTGAACTGATCTGGGATTTCCTTACATGCAATACGTTTATATAGTGCCAGATTACAGCGTAAATTACATGGGTCCATTCACAAATTACGTGACGCTCTAGGGGGTATTAGCAAGAGTGTCACATGATAACACGGGGGTTATTACGGCAGCGTCACGTGACGTTACGAGAAGTTCTATGATATAGCTTCTTGCATTGCAAGTGTAAAAGAGGCGAGCGTAAAAGTTTTTTAGCTTTGCCTCAATTGAATTGGGGGGAGGTTAATTGGTCAGGAGTCAGGTAATTTTAGGGGGGGTTGGCAAAGGTTACACGATGTTACATAGGGGTAGTGAAGTCTAAAAACGGCTAAAATAGCGTCACGTATTTTGTGAATGGCCGCCATGTGGTAACCACTGATTTTGACTTAGCATAAGGTTGTTTGTGTTGATCAGCTAACAAAAAAATCTACAATCAAGGATAAAACCATTTGGACAGTTGACTTGATTGACAACAAAGTACACTTTCATTGCCATAAATTCATACTCCCACTCCCCCCATACAATGTTGGTGCTGTTGCACAGTTGTCTGGGGGCACTAGGAGGCAACATTGAGACGGGGGAGTGGGGGACTGCACACACAGGCATGTTTTTTTAAGTTTTAGCTACAATATTGCTCATAACTTGTGCTGTCCAAATCAATTCTGTCCAGGATTGTAGTTCGTGTATGTCCTAACAGAAACCAGTAATATTTTTAGCCAATCAATGCAGAGCACAGTTTAGCTTGTGTACATAATTTATACAGAAGTCAAATCGTACAATAATAAACTTGTTTGAAGATTATGAACGTGCACTTTTAATTGTTACTTTCAATAATCTCTAAGCTTTTTTAAACTTTCAGAAACGTGCAGTACAATTTACATAAAACTGTGCGTGATAGCCGTTTGAGATACTTGTACATCTGAAAAGTAAAAACTAAAAACTTAAACTTACCTGCAGCTTGTGGTAAACCAATCAAGCAGTAAGTCTTAACTAACGGCCTCAGCATTTCAATTAATTGACTACTGGCAATTTATAAGCCCTGCAAAAGTTTGAAAGTAACAAGAAAATAAAGCAATGTTTAGGGCAGATCCAGGAATATTGGAAAGGGGGTCCAACTTTCAACTTCGATGCCACCACCACACTCCCTCCAAACTCCCTGAAAAACTAAATTTTCAACGAACGCCTTCGGTTGGCTGCTATAAAATATTTTGCTAACAAGAATGTGTAATTCAGTTTAAATTCTTGCAGGGGGTCTTTTTGGCCCCCTTTCCTAAGTTCGCCACTGATTTCATCAACTAGTTTATATTGCAAAATTAAATAAACATTTCATCGAAGTAGGCCCTCCTGCCACCACGCGGACATTGTTTAACTGGGTTTGAAATCTCCAGGGGTTTATATATTTCTCTCATTTTAACCCTTAACCTGACCATGCAGTAGATGGAGTGGATTCAATCAATGACGTGGAGGAGTGGATTGAATCTGACGACAACGATGACGATTGGACCAGTTGGTTGATATTTCGAATTTGGTACACGCTCTTATTATGTCCATGGTCGGATCCAACACTAGTGCACCTAACTTGCATAACTAAACAAGTTGGTCAAAATAAAATTTTGATTGGCTAAGCAGTGATGTGCAAATTAGGTGCACTAGTGCTGGATCCGACCATGATGTTTATTTCATAATTATATCCATTACTTTCTTTGTAATTCAAACATGTTGACTAATTCTGAATTACTTAAAAATTGCAATGAAGCTAAAAATTAAAAATACACACTGATCAGCGTATGGAGATGTTTTAGCAGGTAGTATCGCTATATTTTTTGCTTGGTCTTTGTAGTATTTTGACTTGCCTTGTGGGCTCGTCAAAATACTACAGAGCTCGTAAAAATATACCAAAAAATCTAATGAGATGATATATTTTATTTGCAATTTTTAATTTCGCGTAAAGTTGACTGCGCACGTGTTTCGTTTTTATGCGTTCGTGTCCACAGTACCTGGCAACTGCGTGTTGTATACACGAATTTTAAATTCAAGATGGCGGGCGAATTTTGTGAAGAAGACGATTCATTTCAAAGTGACTTTAATACCAGTTTAAAGCAATTTATTTCAAGCTTGGAGCCATCGTTAAAAGCAGCCGGTTCTCTTGCTGCAGCTGAAGATATTTTAACGCATTTAGAAGCGACCGACGAAAATTTTCACCGGTATGTATTACTATAACTTATAATAATAATAATAATTTGAAGGATTCTAAAGTTTTAAAAGTTGTAATGTTTTAAAAAATTTTACTTTTGCCCGACGTTTTGTACGAGTACTATCAAATTCAAAGCAGAATTTGTTGGTTGAGGCATTGTAAAAATTTATCGTGGAATGTAATTTACCAACGTACGTTGTTAGCGTAATAGCTGTCTAATTATTAATAGTACACGATTTAAGTTTACAATGTGCCTATGGCTGTAATGAATTATAAACAGTTAGTATAAATATCGTTATAATTGGCCATCTACTTAATATCATGAAGAAATTGCCTAAACTTTTGTAAACCTGATATGCTGATATTGATTGTTGATCATAACTAGTGCTCTGATTAATTTGTAAACTGTATTGAAAGTGTCCATGTACACAAGACTTTTACAAGCACTCATCACACGTGTCAGTGTTGGCATATTGTCGCAAAAATGCAGGTTCTTGTTTTGCCATAAGACCAACTTATTGTAAGTAAAGTTATGGTTGTCAATGCACATTAAATTTATGAATATTGTCCTTTCCAAATTAGCAAGCTAATTGCTATGCCACTGTTTTGTGTCAAACTGAAATATAGGACCACATACAAAGCTGGTCAGTTAGAGGGTCTGTTAAAGGTAGCACATCTGGCATATTCATAATAATTTATAATAATTCATAATAATTTATAGCCATGCTGGCATATTGGTGTGGCAGTCCAAAGAGCATCCTCAATATCTGCCACGGAGTTTACCCACATGGAATGGACCTGGCATGCATGATATATAAATCCTGGTTAATAAATGTAGAATAATTTTTAATTCCTTGGCCGGCAATT
>JAOBAZ010048006.1:0-12432 GCA_026546875.1 Pteroeides caledonicum | reverse complement strand
TGAGTGATTAAAACGCTTGCAGCAAGCGCTAACGTCAGTATAAATTGTGGGTTGTTGTTCATGGCGTACGGGGCGTAAAGGCCGTGGTCGGCGAGGATCTTGTCAAGTCTTATTTTCTGTTTCTTCCCGTAGATCGAGTGTGCAAGTCTGCAACTTTTGCAGGGTCACCAGCCGTTGCACCACTATCGTCACCGCTTACCAACTTTCTTAGGTTTTCGCTTGCCACGCCAAACTCTACACCGTCTTGGCTTCCCCTCTCCGTTTGCCATAGGTCTGTGTACGTCTTGTAGATTGACTCGCCAATGTTGTCGTACGCCGTCTCGCCAGCGATACGCACCGCGAGTGACTGCACAATGCCTCTGCTGCTGTTGTTCTTGTACGTCGTCTTTGTGCCTGTCACTTCAAGGTCGTACACCAAGTATAATGAGCCAGGCACAAGGCATGCAGACTCTTTCATTCTTGGCACGTCCTCCACTAGACGTTCACCTGGCCCCGCACTCGATGGTATAAATGTCGTTGTGTGTCGCGTACGTGCACCACCAATCTCAGACATTTTCGATCGCTTGAAGGTAGGTGTAAGTTCCACTTCTGTCTTGTTCATTTATTATTACGCCTATGTTTAATTTCGTTGTAGAGTAAAAGTGCACCGGCGAGAAATAACACCCAAAAGTTATGTGACAGCCATGCCATTGCTTTGGCACCCCACGACAGCAGTGTGCTAATAATATTTAAAATGGGTGCAATAAAAGGCCATGCTTTTTTAGCAAGATTGGCTACTGCCTTTGCAAACTTGCTTGAGGCCTGTGCACCTCGCAACACTGCCTTTCTTGCCCCAACCACAACAGTGGTAATTATACCAGTGATGGCAATGACTGCAGCGCTTAGTCCGGCAAAGTTTTCCTTTGCCCACTTTTTAAATTTTTGTAATTTAGTCAAGTCTCTCACTTGATCATCCAATATCTCACGGGCGAGTAGTGTGTCATCCATTGCGTTTATTATTTTTTGCAGACTTTCTTTCCTAACCTTGTCGTCTGTCTCTTCCTTTTTTATAATGTAGGCGTTCAATAGAATTTCCAAGTGCGCCTTTCTATCCCTAACGCTCTCCTCTGGTAGCAATGACCCTAACACCTCACACCATTCTTCATCCGTTATACCTGGTAGCCTACCATCCTTTCGCTGCTCATCAAGGTCCCTCAATGATCTTTCAATGTCTTTCGCACTACGCCAGACGTTGAGGCGATTAAGCCTCAACAACTGGCGTAGTGCGAGGCCTTTTAAACTCTTCGACGCCTTTTTCATTTGTCTTTGCTGTGTTGTACGCATAGGTACCATCCTTTTGCTTGTCCAACACCGCCTTATTACCTTTCCCAAGACGAAGGTTACGTGTTTTTGGTGCGACTTCATACTTTAGTCTAGGACCAATGATTGCGTCTTCGTCTAGCGTTCCAGTGCCACTATCCCTAGCAAACTTTCGCACGACAAAGTCAACCGTTTCGTCCAGCCGACTTGTACCCTCAACAAACGCGTTCTCTTCTGACACGCCAGGGAGCCTAGTCTCTAGTTGCATCCTAACGTATTCACGCCTTCTTTCCAATTCCCTAGACTCATCCGTTGTTTCGTTGAGTAGGTTGTCTTCATTCTCAAGCCTATTGCTCTCCAAGACCAACTCATCATAGTTCATGTCATCATACTTTCTCTTCCACTGCATATCGTCAGTGCCCAAGTCGTCAAACTCAAACCCTTCTGCCATTTATTATTTCCCTAGGTTTTGAATGCTACTTTCAGGGATCCAAGAGTTATGTTTGCTATAGTAACCTAACCATTTCACCAGAGCCATTTGCTTACCTTTTACTTTTTTCCTTTTCAGTATTTTCTCTACTCTATAGACGTCGTCCTTTTTGTCAACGCCCGACAACTCCTCCTCGTAGGACGTACTGATGATAGGTTCACCCTCCACGTCCTCTAGCTTGTATACGTTTGGGTATACAAGCTGACCACTTTACTTATTTTAAATAGTTCCTCCGTGAAGTTGGCCTCGTAGCCTTTTGTAAACACCGACTTGTACTTTGATATTCTAACCGTGTCATCAACCTTGAGCTTTGGTAGCGGGGTGTCTGCGTACACTTGGCCGTACAGAGTTGTCCAAACCTCGTCTTCGTTCCCCTTGTTCATGTCTTTTGGCTTCTTGCGGGTCGTACTATGTTTGGTGTTGTTGTAGTTGTACACAAGGTCTGCGAGGACGTCTACCCATTTGTACGTTCCTTTACTATAAAAGTATTTCCACATTGCTGTTTTTAGCGTCCTATTAAACCTTTCCACTACAGCGGCTTTTTTATCGCTGTTGGTTGAAAAATACCCCAATGCCGTGTTTTTCTAGCAACGTCTTGACACCAACATTGTGAAATTCTTTACCATCGTCAAACTGCACCAGTTTTGGGTAGTGACCAAACCTACGCTTAAACTCCTCTAATAGTTCACCGACAAGTTTTGTCATGTTCTTAGTGCCTTTCCTGTAGACGGGTAGCGCAAAAGCATACCTACTAAGAATTTCAATCGCTGTTATGATCCAATAATATCCGTTGTTTTTGTTTTTGTACCAATTTGGTCCATTTGCATCTGTTCATTTGCAAAGGTCCATTTGCATCTGTTCACCAAGGTATCCCGTCTTGGTCTGTCCAAATTTGTCTTTTCACGATTGCCTTGTACCTCGTGTAAGTGTCTTGTGCGGTGAGCCACTCTTTGACACCTCTCCTACTAACGTGGGCACCCTCCTCTTTTGCCTTTTGATAAAGCCTTTCCGCAGACTGAAAGCCCATTTTCGGCGCGTAATAAATGTCTCTTAGCGTTTGTTCTGCCACAAAGCCCTTGTCCATTTACCTATACCGTATGTCACAAGAATGACGGGTTCGCGTCGTACACCGACATGTGCAGGGACACTTCACTTCCATTTGTAAAGTCTGCTCGTAGTGCTCCGTGAAAGGCAAACACATTTTGGGAAATGTTAGGGAAGGTAAAAGACTCATTCACAACGATCATTTGTACATTTTCATGCATCGCCACTTTTCTAACTACCACATTCTGCATGTCTAGTTTTTTAATAATTTTTGTCTTTTTAGTATCATCCGTTAGGTAGCTTATTATTGCAATCTCCAATTGGCCTGTAGTGGGTAAAGTCTGATCATCGTCAAACGTGACAGAGTGCACCATCAAACGACTTGTTATGTTCGGTGTGTACGCCACTAGCCATTGGTAGGGAAAGTGTTCCTTGATGCTTTTCGGCATCGCCGTAGTCCCTGCTGATAAACTCGCGAATAGGTTAAGCACGTTGTGGAGTAGGTGTGGTACCTCTGCAATCATGTATCTTTTGTTAACAGCGTCATGTCCGTCAACGGGTGCTGGAATGTTTACCAATGCCCAAAGGTTCATGTCAATGGGTGCACGCATCACACCACCCACGTTTGTAAATGGCTCTTGCTCACCAGGCGCACCAAAGGTAGCCCCATCCGCGCTATACCCATACAACAAACTCATTTATTAACTAAGAGATGTAAAAGTCCAAGTACACACCACTAACTTTCACTGGCTTGTCGTTTTGATCCGTCACATTAAAACGTAGTTGCAATATGTATTTTTCTGTCAATGCCATTTTTGCTTCAATGTCGAAAAACTCTTGCGTACTCCCGTACAACGTTTGCTTGCTAGTGATTGGTAGTGTGGTGAGCACCGTGGATCGTTGTCCTTGTACTTGGCATTTTGTTGGGTCCAACGCTGAGCATTGTACACGAGCCATCTCCAAGCCGTTGTTCACATTCACTTCGCCCAAACTCTCACCGCTTGCGTTTGGCGTAAATGTAGTCGAAGTGAACCGGCCAAGCAATGACGCTAATCGATCTCCCAAGTCAAGGGTAAATTGGCTATTATTTTTAACTCTACATTTTCCGTTGTGTTGAAGCTCTTCGATAGTCACATCATTGTGTTTCTTTAACATTTTTTTAATTATAGTAAAAGTCCAATAGCCAGCCTCTACGACATATGGTTTCCCATCGAACGTGTACACGGTGTCAACAGGCAGATTTTTATATCGCCAAAAGATTGCACCCTTTTTCAAAAACAGTGTTTTGTTGGGTGCATACACTAGTTCGTCGAGTTGTATTGTTTGATCTGGTTGTGTCAACACTACAGACAACTTGGTCTCAATTTGCAACGACATGTTCATTTATTACATTGAGTATGTAATAAATGGATGGTGGATTTGGGGACTTTACAACTGACCAGCGTTTTGGACCGTTGGTTGGTCGGCTATTATATCACGACTATGATAAACACATTCACAGCAGCAGCAAGCTAAACCCAGATGCTTACGTGAAAAAGGTTAAAAAGAACTCTCCGGAAGTAACACAGAAGAAGAAGGTAGATAATTTTCCAAAAATTTGGAAGTTTGGTGGCGACGTACCAAAGTACTCACACAGCTCAAACGTACCATGGTCATTCAACAACTTTCGTGTCTATGTCGTACAAAACAAACGTTATTTCCTCGCACAACTACCACCAATTAGAGCGAGTTGGAGTAAAGGTAAAGCGATAGATGACACTACAGTGTACGACATTCCAAAGGCAAAGTTTGACTATAAAAAAGAACCATACTTTGCTATGATTGCAGGTGCGTAAGTTGCCTCTTATCTCTGTGGCATTGGTACACAACATACCAACTATGATGGCCTAGCTGGCACCGTCGCCCGCTACCATCTCTACTACCAAGTGAGAAAGTTTATAGCAAACCCAGCATTATTGGACCAATTTAATTTGGCTATGGTTCGTGAGAATATTCCCACAAGGGACGTGATGCGGGTGGCTACAAGTTTGTCTTCAACGGACACATTGAACATTCGCAAATAGACTATCGGTACTTTATTACCTCTCATTGCAATGGTTTGACTACATTGGGACTTAGGTTACTGCAGGAAAGCGTAGAGTCGCTTGTCTATTATGTGTTGGGTGCACAAGCAAAGACTCGATGGTCAATCCTAGACGGTGGCGCACGTGCACAAGTAACCCAACAAGTATTTCGTAAACTTGTTGAGGACACCGTTGTACAGTCAGACTCTACCGTGACCATATCGAACATGAGAAGAGCATTGCAGACACGCATGTGGTCCTCAACACTGCCATTTGCCCTGGTGTAGTATTACTACCTGGGAGTATGATAATACTGGACAAGCCTATTCCAGGATTTAATGATGTACTCACAGTGGCGACAGACAAAATGAAGTTTGGTGTAAATAATGAAGTGAACAAACAAGTCGTACACGAAACGGCTCCAAAGAAGGAGCATCAACCAAGCGTACCACACTTAGACAACTTGGACAATAAGCCAGGCGCACCAAAGGGAGCCCCAAAGGAGCAAGACAAGCCAAAGGTACACAAAACCAGACGCACCAAAAACAAAAAGTCAAACGAGCATTAACGCAGCCAACGTTGAGGAAAGCATCGCGCTTGGTGTTGTGTCTGGCCCTTTGACTTGGCTAGTAAAGCGTTATATACTCTATTGAATAAAGATGAGAAGACCTAGCTACGTCCAGCCTCACACGAGTCTCACAAGAGAGCAACGGGAACAATTGCACAATTGGTATGCATACTACCACAAGCTATACACATGCTACAAATGGAAGTACAAAAGAAGTAAAAGACTAAAGCTAGTGTTGGGTATGACGAGTATTGCACTCACATCTATTGGCGTCATTGTGGGTGGTGTTGCAATGAATCCAATAATCTTGGGTACAGTGAGTTCCTGTGGTCTTCTCGTGCAAGGATATGTAAATGCCAGTAGACTGTCTGACCGCGTGGAGAAATGTAAGTTTGCCTGCACATCGTATAAAAAAGTACTCACACAAATTGTGTCGTACCTCCGTGGCTTGCCGTACGACGATGAGACTTTTCTTGTCGAAACAAAGGTATTGGACGACATTGTGACCGACACTTGTCCACCAGTGAATGGAATGAAAACTAAATATGATAGAAATAATACAGATGAACAAACGCGTGATCGAACTCATAACTCATGTGCAACGAGCACTACATCACATGCACCAAGCATTCAGGCGAATGGGCCAACTCATAGGACAGTGTAGGAGAGACAATAATGATGCAGCAGTGTACATTACGTCAATTTACAAGCAAGTTCACAACAGAGCCCCACCACCTAGCTATGAGCAAACTCACAGTTAACTTACAGTTAACTTAAAGCATATTGTGAAAAAACTCACAGTAGCCTGTAAGGCTACTTTAAACATATTGTAGGAATAAATATGGAAGAGCGACAAAACAATGAGGTTACAAAGAGCTCTGCGGCTGGTGCGAGCAAGGTAACAAGCACCCGGCAAAAAGACTCAAAACGTGTGGCACAAGGCAAACGTCTTGCTGGGATTTCACGTGAGGCACAGGAACGAAAGATGAGGGAACGTATTGAACATGAGCGGCAGCGGGAGAGTCAGGATTCTTATTACAGTGATGGTAAAGCGCTACTGTGTGCGGCTACCATACTAACCATTGGCTATGTCGCTTACAGTAAATTTTTTAAGAAAGACGTTGAGAAAGACAGTTGAAGACATGCCTAACAACACATTAGACACATTAGGATAAAACATCACCTTTTAATAAATGGACATGGATTTAATGAACGAGGCCTACGACGCCTTGCTTGTGACTCTCACTTGCAGTCTCACTTAGCATGATCACAAAAAAGGTGGCTTGAGAGAAACTAACCGACGCAAATAGTCTTAAAGACTTTGAAAAGTTGGCAGCTGGTGTAACTGCCTCGACAATGCTAGTAAAGTACGGAAAGGATAAGAAATGGGTTCCAGATGATCCGTTCAATAAAAAATAAGGCTATAATAAGCATGGGACTTTGGTTGGTTTTATTCCTAATGAGCGCGTACAATCTTTTATGCGACGTGATGAATGAAGCCCAGCGAAGAGCGTACGAACGATGCTACCTAGACGCGTTGACAAAACAAGACGCTAGTATAAATGACAGCGATAGCGGGTAGTGTTTTTCAAACGACATTTCAGCAATAAGCTTCGCAGGCGCAGGGTTTCTGTTCAAAATGTTCGATAAGAATGGGTACGCTGATGCAATGAAAAGACACAAAAAAGCGTTGGAGGAGCTTGCAAAGGCAAAAGAGGCTTTCTACGAGAATGAAGTGAAACAACATGATAAAAGACAAGAGTTACGACGACGTGTGGAAGAGGCAAACGAAGACATGGTCGCAACAAACAAGGCATTGGACGCATTGGCGCACTTGCAAATCATAACATACGCTGGGAGAAAGTTTGAACGCGAGCCACGTTTGGAGGACTTTTACATGCCAAGCAGTGAAATGGCACAATATCAACAACTTGTGGCAGTTGCAATGGGAGTGGGTGGTGGTACACTTTTGTCGTACATTATTTAAGAAACAAAAGTAAATAAATAAATGGATTGCTGTAAGAACCCTACTATGAAAACAACTCACGAGGGTGTTAGTTGTAGCACTTGCCACAAGTACTGTGGTCCTGTGTTTGAACTAGGCTGGTGTGACGATCAAAGCACCGAACATCACACTGTACATGAACCTCATCGATGGATGCAACTGCGCATTGAAAAGTATGAACTAACACACATTCCTGCCCGCGCGGTGATTGATGACTTTTGTCGTGTTGTTGATACGATACGTGAGGGTGGGATGTTGGACGGGAAGCGTAACGTTAGCTCGTATAACTTCTACTTGCTAAGACTGTGTAGCCTACGTGGATACGACGTTAGTGGTCGGGTGAAAGATGTAAAGACTAAGAAGATTCGGGAGGCGTTTTAGGATCGTCTCTTTGGTCAAGTGTACCCGTTGCTACATTTACCCGACCCAAACGGATGTAAATATTATAGGGGTTGGTTAGAAAGGAATCAATGTAAACAATAAAAAGGAGCATCATTGCATATGGCTCAAAAGATTGTGAAAGCAAAGAACCTTACATGCAATGATGTTTCATTTGGTGACGTTGTGCACTACAATGACTCTGTACCACATAAAAGAGTCAGAATTTCGAATAGTAATGGTGGACAACTATTACTCGCCACACCAAAATGCTTTAGTTTTTGGTGTAAGTGAGAATAGCTTCAATGGTATTCAATCGAGTGGCTGGACAATGCCAATTGCGCTATACGATAGGCAACAAGATGGAAGCATTGTACCCACAAAGGAACAAATGGCTTTTGCTGTTGCGTTTAATCGTGTCGTAGAGTCGTGCAAAAACTTTATCACAAGCCACTACGAGGATGTTGACGTTCGCAGCATTGGAAACTGTCTAAGGTACGGTAGAAAAATAGTAAAGAATAAAAACGGTAAAACGATGGTGATGCCTGTCAACACAAAAAATCCCATTTTATACGCAAAGCTTGTGAACAATAAAGGGGCTAAAAACATTTTGACAAGATTCTACGAATGCAAGGACGTAGAGGATAGGCGTGAAAAGGGTGTAAAGGTTGACCCTGTCGAAATGCTTGGTGTAAGGTGTGCTATGGTTGGTGTCGTTTGTTTTGATTTTTATTGGTAAGGATATTCGTCTCCAGGTGAAACTCTTAGAGGCGAACGTTACTAAACAAATCACAGCCAATGGTAGGTTACTCTACGACGGTGATGATGATGAGGAATGTGACAGTGACGACGTGGATGGTGATGGCCTTGGTTGCTTATTATAAGGGATTATAGGAGCGGCAATGACCAATGGCTAGGCTGTGTTGTCATCCATCACGATACGCTTGTCGTCCTTGCTGGACAACGCCACCTTGTCGATGGTCTGCGTGTAAAGTGTCAAACCATTGCTGAATGTCCCCTTCAATATCCTTGTAAAAATCCTCTGTTTCAATCTCGTACATGAGCGAATCGGTGTCTGTGAACAGCAACTTTGCTTTGTTTCCCCATTTTTTCTTTACATAGTTGTAGGAGAATTCGTACATTAACGTTTTGCTAATGTCGAGGATTGCCTGTCCAACGTAGATGGGCTTGTCAATCTTAACCTCTGTTCGACCCATGTGCGCTGCAACGAGATTCTCGTCAAAGATGGTCACTCCTTTGTAGTTTGACTTTTTGTTAAGCTTGTCAGCCTCTTTCGTGGATGTGATGAGCCTAATGTCACGCCTATTTCGAACATTTTCCATCGTTTTGCCAAATACGCTGTTGTTCATTTTGAAAAAGTCCTTCTCGAACCGTTGCGCGCTTGGGCACGAAGGTCCGTGTTTAGCTTGATATAATTAGGCGCCAACTATTCACTCTCGTTGAACAGAACACCACGGTGGACTCGAGTTACTTTTAACCCCAAGTCAATGTACTTCTTCAGCACCATATGATGCACTACATAGTTTTTTTTATTTGAGAGCGTCGTGACTAACTTTTCATTCCCATCCAACTCAAGTCGTTCAGGCGCTAATGGATAGTCGTTGTGCAAATCATGCAACTCATGCGGGTACTCCAAGTCCACCTCAAGGATGCATGGCTTTCTTCGCCAACGCTTTAACTCTTCTTTGTTCATCCATTTAAAACCACCGATTGGAAGGGGTTGTGACATTGCCCAACCGTACAGGTTATTTGCGTCCAAGTACTTTATGAACTTCGTTGGCTTTGATGGATCGTAGCCAGGCGCACCGAAGGGAGCCCCATTTCCCATGTATTTGTTGTTTGCCTCTGAGTACCGCTTAGTGATCATACTAACACCACCACGTATACCTCGTTCAACCAAATGCACCATATCTATGTCGCTTAGCAACTCCAGCTTTACGCCAGTTTTTCGAAGCGCTGCATCCCACGCTAAGCCAGGAGCGGAGTAGTACCAAGCTGGGTCGAGCTTGTAGTTGTCGTGGCACACCTCGCGGAAGTTCTCAAAAACGTCTTCCAACAATAGCACGTCTGCCTTTAGATACAAGTCGTGGTAGTCACGCATTGTTTGTATACCAAACGTATCCCATACTTTTTCAGCATGCAAGTAGTCTTCATCACTAATCTCACTCTCATTTAGCTTGCTGTAGAACGCCCTTTTAGGTGGGAGGCATTCTTCCGACAACCTCTCGAGTGAGTCCACGTAGTCATTTACCATCCTTCTCATAACCACCAACCACCACCGGAACGCTGAAGCTAATATACTCCTCCTCAGTCTTAGCCAGCACGTCCACTTTCTCATCTAGCACGTGTCGGTTTTTGACAATCAGGTGCGCGTCGTATTCAGACAAATTATGGAAAATTACAGGGATGAAATTTGCTGCCCAATAATTTAAATTACAATCATTGTGTTCCGCGCCTCTAAACTTACCTGTAAAGTGGTCATGGTCTTTGACCTTGTCATCGCCCAACTCTTTTTTACAAATGTGGCAGTGCGTTGCACCGTCGTACACGAGACAGTCCTCGTCGGTCATTCGTAGACGTTTGTTAGACCTTACTTTTTTGTATAAGTCATTGGTGGTCTCAGCCAAGGACTTGACAAAATGGGCGCCAACGTTCTTGCTCTCATCCTTTGCAGTGTAATGGTGTAAGGTTGCTGGGTACAGCTCATCGTTATAGCATTTTACAAGGTAGGCATAGCCTGATGGCACGTGGCGCTGGTACCTCGTGGTGTGGTCACCTACCTCGACTGGACCTACATTCTTGGTGATGCACTCAAAGTCAGCGTAGACGACAAAAGGCACTTTCATACCATGCTTGTGGTTCTTGAACTTGACAGTGGAGCCTTTTGGTGGGACTGTTGTTTTCACAGCGTCGTTGTTGTGCAATAGGCAATGTGACGATTAAGGCGTTCCTTTGTCGAAAAATGGTTCAAACACCGCCTACAATACTCTTTTTCATGATGACGCCCACCTTGCTCAGCGTATAGGAGTCTAGAAACACTCCTAACACAGTGGTAATGACCTTTGTACGTCAATAGGTCTATTGCTGTTTGTCCCTCTCTAGGTTGACCAAATCTAATAGTGTACACCTCGTTGTCATCGTCAAGCCCAAACACATTCACGACGTACTTTGGGTTGTTTTGCTATCCGCGGCTCGTGGCACATAGGAAGAATTATTAACGTGTACCCCGGACGAGACGGAAGAATAAGAAACGTTAAAGTGAAAACAGCTACGTCACAATACCAACGACCGATTACAAAATTGGCAGTGATTTACCCATGTGAAGGGTACGGAGACGGTGAAGATGTATGCGATGAGTCCCAAGGCCTCATCGGCGGGGGAGGATGTTGCATTGCGCCTCCTGAACGATGGGAATAAGTAGGGTCACGTGACTAACTTGAACACGTTGTTGTTGTTGTAGTTTCAAACTGACAAGGAATATTATCTGTGCTTACCTGTTTTAACCGTTGTTAATATGGGCAGAACTTGTCACAAATTCGAAAAAAAAGGTATTTATACGAAAACAAGTGTCTGTCCTGTTTACTGCTGCTAACTTGTCAAAACACAACCCCATCGCAATAACGACTTATGAATTTTTTCTTAGATATGAGTCAAGCGTATGACGTCATTGTGATAAGACAGGGAATTCCCTATGACTGCGGTCAGATGGGGATTACCCTATGGACGCAGGGATTACCCAACGGAAGTGGAGGATTACCCTACGCATATGGTCAAACTGGGAATACCCGACGGAAGTAGGGATTACCCTATTCACTAATGACGTGATGTCATTACAATAGAGATAATTTGTGCAAGAATGGAAATAATTTATGATAATTTATGCAGCTGGGACGGGATTGGGACGGTCATTGGAGATAATTTGTATAAAACAATAGGGAATAATATGCAAAACGCGTCTGAATGTGACCTTTCTCACTACTCTCTACTCGAACATATTTCAATAATCAAATCGATCTCACGCCTCATTGCCTCCTGGCTAAGGGAGATGCCTCCCGGCTAAACGAGATGATACCGACACCCCCAAGGGTCAAGCTAAGGATTTCGATCAGCTATATTTTACAAAATATCGAATTTCTCATTATTGAAGTTCAATCGGATACAGTAATCGGATACTTTGTATTCCAATAATGATGTTGTGGTGATGAATTTTGCTGTACCTAATTTATTAGGTTTGTTATTGGGTTTCTAACCAGTAAATTTACTGGAATGCAGATCGGTGAATTTGTTTGTAGTCACAAGTGATAATAAACAAAGAAAATATAAAAGAAATAGAATCGAGATAAATTTAAGTCCTAGCTGGATAAAAGTTAATAACTTTGATATTTTATTAAATATACTTTATAATCACATTCTCTCTAACTAATTCACATTTTATAGTAACAATATCCCCGAAGATAAAAAGCGTATTATTACATTCCCTGAAAGCTTTCAAGGGAAGAGTCACTTGTAAATCTCATAATCTCCATAGAGTCCGTAAAAGGATAGCTCCTTTCAGACTGACTGT
>JAOBAZ010047895.1:0-12433 GCA_026546875.1 Pteroeides caledonicum | reverse complement strand
GCGTTTAGGCTGGGTTGTGTTGCGTTGAAGTTGCGTTGCGTTGAAGTTGCGTTGCGTTGTGTTGCCTTGAAGTTGTGGCGTTTATTTAAACTTAATAGTTGTCGTCTAAGTTAATTAAACTTTGCTTGAAATCAGTTATTTAAATTCTATCACTTGTATACCTTGACACCTTTAAAGCCAAATTTCTGTAAAAATAACTTTGAAATATTACTTGTTGTAATATTAACCCTTCAAGTCTCAAGTTGGTTTTCTTTTCTTTTTTCCCTCATTGTGCTTGCTTTGTTTTCTTGTTTACTATTTTGTTTTTGGTGTCCGATACATATATCAGCCATTACACACTAAAGAGTCAACTTGAATATTGAGTTTAAGAAGGCTATTTTCAAGGTTTTATAATACTTATATTTGATTAACATTTTTCAAGGTTGACAAAGAACTTGCTAGTGGAGAATATTTCTTAAAGGAAAAAGAAAAAAGACTGAAAGCTCAAGAAGAGAAAAGAGTATGTTTTTTAAATTGTTGACATGTTATTATTTTCCACACTATAATATCATCGTTTTGTGTATAGTTTAGTTCAACGATTGAAAGGATCAATTACTGATCTCTATTATGAACTGGATCGGCAGAGATAAGCTCTTGCGCGACCTCACTGTTGGCCATATTTGTTCACCCAAAGTGAGCTTTATTTTTGTTTTATTTTGTGCTTTCAGAGTTTATTGACTTAATGAAAGATTAACTTCAACAAAAAACGTGACATTTTGGGTATTTTATGAGATATTTAAGACTGACAACTATCTACACCAGCTGAAATATTTATTGATTAGTTTTCGTTGGCCACCATATTTTTTCACTCAAGAGAAATTTTGTTTTGTTCAATTTCCTCTGTTGACGTTTCCAATATGGTAGCTCTCTGGCCAAAAGCTTACATTTACGACAAGTGTAACCTTACAAAAGTTTTTTGACACATTTAAGGCTGTCGTTCACAAAATTTTTGAGATTTTTTGTCAAAGCCAACATGGCGGTCAGTGGGGTCACGTTACATGTAGCATTTAGTAAGGTAGAGTCAATCTTTTTAATATGGACATCAGTGCGATCACTACACTTAATTCATTTAGGGCTAACTTCGCAAAGGCGAAAAGTTCATTTTTTATTGCGAGTGCGTAACAACACTTTCTAAAACATTTTATGCACTGTGTAGATACAGAGGACGGATATTAAAACGTTTCAGTACATAGTTCATTAGACGCTCAAAACATACACCTGTACCGTCTTGTGGTGACTTAATAGCGAGATTGAGATTTGACTTCTACTGTACTTCCCAGAGTTTCATTTCTTATCTGATTGGTTAAACGCATGAATTAAACCCATATGATTGGTTAATGCTCCCTAAAAGGTAGCGGTTGCGGTAGTGGTAGTCAAATCTGAATCTCTGTAATATTCGATGTGACGTTTACAATAAGATGGTTTTTTGCATATCAAACAAACCTGAATATTTCCCGAAGGAAGTAAGGTAGCAAAGTTGTGCCAAGGTAGTGCTTCTTTAGTTTAAATGATCTTTAACATGCAATCATAAAATGCTTGAATCAAATTACGCTTCGTATGTCTTTTAAATGAAGTGTTTACTAATGAACTTTCGCGCAAAAGTTGAAGTACAGAATGGCGTGTTGAACTTTTTTCATTACATTCATTACATTTCAAATGATCAGAGAGTTCATAAAAGTAAAATGGTACATGAGTTTATAGTATATGAGTAATGTTTGCATCATTTCGAAGCATCCATTGACTGCGATCACTTTAACTTAGCAGGATCACTCGGAGTTCCCTGCAGAGGATCAGACCGAGTTTCCTTGGATTACTTTGAGTTTCCTGAAATCATGTTGAGTTTTCTTGGATCACTCTAAGCTTCCTTTTTCTCTGGGTTCCCTTCAATCACGCTAAGTTATGAAGGATCCCTATGAGTTCCCTTGGATCATCCTGGGTTTTGTTCGGTCACTCTGTGTTCTCTTGGATCAGTTTGACTTTTTGTGATTTGTTTGGATTTCTTCGTATCAGTTTCACTCTGAGTTTGCTTGCAGTTAAAGCTAACTCCGCTTAGTGATAGACATGTCTATGTAGTTAGTGTAAATTATAAAATGTAAGCTCATGTTTTGATTTTTGGCTTGTGTTTATGTTAGCAAAGAGAAAAGCTGGAGGTTTCTTTTTTAGAAAAGAAACTTTTTTATTAATACCCTGGAAATAATTTGGCTATAATGAATGATGACGTGTCTTTAAACAATTTAAACCGCGCAATTTTATAGATTATAAACCAAACGAAAGCAACCGATCCTTGACTTTTTCTGTCGACATATTTTTAGTCGAAGCAAGCAAAAGCTGAAGGATTACGACAAGAACAACGTGAGAAAATGTTTGTCCCGCCAGAAGAAAAAAAGACGACGACAACAGAAAGGAAAAGTGGTAGGTTTTGGTTAATAAGATAATTATCGTTGGTTAAACTGTCTTTGATATGAAACTTTTGTTATTCTCATTATGCTTTTGTTTGAAAGAACTCGTGAAATTATTAAGTAACTGATTAAACGTTCCTTTATATCTCTTCTCATTGTTGAGATATTAAGTATTCTAATAAAATAACTGTGACGTCACTGGTTGTGTACAACGAATTTGCGTATTGGAGAATTATGTGTGTCTTTGAGATTAATAAAATAAAATTGCTTGGAACTTTGCATGTTGATACACACAACTAAATGTAATATAGCGCTGTACAGGTTTTTTGTTTACCATCACTGTGAGATTTATAACTTCATGACTTATAATTAAAAACACTATTGTTTATTTTCTTCTCGGTTCTAATCTCTTGTAAGTTATTAAGTCCAGGAACAGATTAACAATGTCAGTGGAAATCTCCAAAAACAGTACGAACGTTAAAACAGTTACCACCGAAGAGAAAATAAGCAATTGCGTTTTGCAAGTAATCTACTCTAAAATCTAACGTTTCATCATGGCAAGCATGCACAGTGTTATTACATTTAGCTATTTTATATGCCAATTAATATTTGTTTTTCAGTTTCCGGTACTCAAATTGATGTCAAGGCGTTAAAGAAAAAAATTAAGTCATCTCAGGTACAGTGTTTGGCCGCGGACAAGAGTTTCTTGTAGAACGTTTCCGGTATATTGTTTTAGTGAGTCATTTGGGATCAGTGAAAGTTTCGAAATGCTTTAGTCGTCTCTTACATATTAATACTATTTCATACCACAGACCTCCGAATCCCTTTGCTCGGTCTCGCACGAACTAGCTGAATGTAAAACTTGCCCTCCAACACCATTCTGAAGATCGTTCTAGCAGTTCTATATACAGTAGGTATTTAGCTCACTGGACTCCACTGGCCGCCATGTTGGCTATAACAAAAACTTTTTAAACGTTTGCTTAAATGTGGCAAAAATCTTTTGAAAGGTTCCACTTGTTATAAATGTGAGGTTTTGGTCAGAAGTCACCATATTGTAAAACGGTAAATAATGAAGTTGAACAAGAAAATATTTCTTTTGGCGGCCAGCTATACCGTACCAGAGCCCTAGGAGAATTGAGTCATGTATTGTTAACAAATCATTTGAATTTAGTCGTTTTTGGGTTGTTTTGCTATAGCATTCCGTCATTTTCGTTCCAACTTGAAAACGATACATGTCCCAACTCTCTCGTATGGAGGGCTCTGCTCACTACTCACTTGTGCTGGGGTAGATAGTTGCAGGACTTAAATACTAAAATATTGAAAATGTCCCTGCCCTTTTTTGAAGCGAATCTTTTATTACCTCATATAGAAATAGAAATATAGAGCTCGGCGTTTCATACACGTTTTCTCGTTTCCGATTGGCTAATAACACTAAAAAATTGTTGGACACGCTTTCCTCGCATGTCATACCCTTTAGCTATTACGAGTCGGCTGTTCAGACAGTAGAGACCTTAAAGCGGCAGTGTTACCCGCCTCCGGTGGATTAACTTGAAAACATTAGGCCAATGTTTTCAAGTTTTGTAATTCAATATGGCGTCCGATCTGGGTGGCACGCGTGGTCAGCATGGAGGTTCAAGGCGACATTCTGGTCGAAAAGGGTGTTTTCAAGCGAAAAAGAGTACCACAAATCATGGCGGAAAGAGCATAAAAGGATATACTTAAGTCTTAAGAAATTTAATGCGTAGAAAGAGGCAAAAATTGTGGCTGGGTATGAGCATTCAAGTGACTGATTTTGCTGTGCATTTGTTATCTTTGACTTTGGAGTATCGTCGGAGGTACGTTTTCAAGTTTATTTCCAATTTTATTTGAAAAATAAACGCAACTAATTTGCAATTTATTGCGTTTGGGTATTTAGGTATTTATTGCAAAGCGGGTGACACTGCCGCTTTAAGCAAACATGACCGCCACGGCGACGGTACTCGATCGAATAGAGTTTATAAGATTGAAGAAACGAAATGTGGAGTTTCAGGCGTCGCCTTCGGTCTGTTTACAACGTTAAACTGAACATTTTTGCGTTTTCTCATTTCTACGCAACAATTAAAGATCCCCCAATAGATCCTCCAGTAGATCCACCAATAAAGCCTCCAATAACCCTCCAATAACCCTCCAATAAACCTTATACAACGGATAATACACAGTAATCTCTTTTTCGTTATTACTTGAAGGAATTTACTTTTGCCGTCGTCGCTGCGATCCTTAGCAGCACTAGGGACCTTAAAAGCTCCCTAGTGCTGCTAATTATGTGACATGGGATCCCACACGAATGACAAGTTTCGCTTAATTTGACCCAACGTACCTGTTTTTTCCTTTTCATTTGTAGAAGCGTCCTGGTCCAAGAATTAACGAAAGTAAAACAAATTTGAAGAAAAAGAAAAGAACTACTTAATACAACTACTTCGTAATAACTAATCGGCCTTTCTTTACAAGGAAAGATCTTGCAATTTATTTAAAGCGATACTTTAGTGCTCAGACAACATTTGTTCAAAGCGTAGTACTTACCTTGTAACCCTAAAGAAGCTCGTGAAACAACTTCTTAACCCTGAAAATTTTGTAATATTTTGAATTGTTTTGTAACGTGAAACACTTTGCATTAACTGTCTCGGAAGGTGGCGTAACTATGTGTTCCTGTTAGAGCTATTTAGTGCAATCATAGTTACTGGAGTACATGGTTTGGCAACTCGACAAACATTCAGTAAACCTCATTATTTATGTTGGGTAATGTTTATGCAAGTTTACAGTCCTTCCTCGTCACGTGATTATTGTATATTGGGATAAATGACCAATAACAGTGCTTAAAATTTCTATTGTTCAATCTTACGAGTGAATGATTGGGTCGAATCATTCCTATTGGTTGTTTGGCCAAGAAAACAATGCAATTGTCCAGGTTTATACAAGTTTAGGGTTCTTCCTCATCAAGGAAGAACCCTAAACTTGTATAAACCTGGACAATAACATAATGAGATCCACTGGATTTTTATTAAGCGTCCAAACCAAGTTGTCCAACAACTATGGTGCAATGGCGTCTCACGATTGAAGGAGTTGTAGTTTTTGTCGAAAATACCATGGAAAAAGACCAAAAACTTCCCGTCGTTGGCTCTTGAGAAACTCAGTTGTATTTGTTCGAACTATAATTTGTGACCAGAACTCACGTTGACGTCACATCCAACTATAAAATGTTTAAACCGCAAGCTTACTATTTGTTTTTATTGCAAAACTAAAGTCTAAATTGAAAAATTGTTTTGAGATGTGTTTTATTTGGGCCATTTGTAATTTATTCCACCTAAGTTGTTTTAGGTACTGAGGTATCCCTTAAAATTGTCTGGTTTTCGCCAACACTCAAATTTATAACGCTTTCCCGAGGTTTATTTCTCAACTTAGATCGAGCTAGCCGCCATTTTGAAAAACGTCTATTGAGTTGGATCATTATCAAAGTTCATCTTTTGTTCAAGATAGCGTGATCGATGAAGACGTTCGAAAAAGAAGGCGCAGATATCAACCCAAAAACAACTTCATTGTTCCACTTCTCTTTAATTCCAACCACTACACATTGTTTACCTTTATGAGGTAAACATATAACTAGATATTTTCACAGTAAAACATTAAATATAATAGTTCTTAATAAGTTACAATTCTTTTCTTCTTTTAAAATTATTCCAACGTTGTAAGAAATTGTGAATATAAATCCACACACAAGAATTCCAAACTCAAAAAAAGTAACAAATATGAAAAATGAGTAAGGATACATCTCCCTTGCTGCCAGCAGCAGGCAATTTTGTGAGAAAAAAGTCAAAAAAAGGCCAGAAAATACAAAGGCCAAAAGCTGCAAAAAATATTCATCCAAGGCCAAACAATACATCATTTTTGTATTTTAATTGTACAAACGTGAAATTCTCACAGGCTTTTTTAGCTGTTAACAGCTTTAAACATGTATGAGCTGACCAGCTTGAACAGGAGTGTAAACAGACCTGTTCATAGCTGTTGAAACAGTACTTTTCTAGGGTGATGAATGAATAGTGGTGGACATTGTTTATTTCCTGTTATAAGAGCAAAAAACCGCGCTGCTAAATGAACAACATTGTTTATAAATGATACAACATGTAAGTTTGATCATGATCAACTAACAATGTTGAACAGGATTGTTTCAACAACCATAAACATGATTGTTTCAACAGGAGTGTTTTTGTATGAATGTAACATGTATGAAAAACATTGTTGATTCAACATGTCTGTCCTAGCATCTTGTAACATGCTAGAACAGTGTTGTGAAATGACAACCTATTTATTTCCTTAAATCAAAGAGCATAAAACTACTTCACTTCCATTACAAGTTTTCATATCTCCTCATTGCCGAGACATTTTATCTCAAACTTAGCTTACCATGACCTCAAGTCCGCCATCTTGGATAGTTTTAATTACGCATGCAGATGCACATATGAAGTCAAAACCTGGGTCATGCCAGTTTTTATCTCTAACAACTACAACTCCATATTAACTAGAAACTTGATAAGACATTCTCTTTTCAACAGTCTATAAATATCTTAAACATTTTTAGCTTCAGACCTGCCTACTGCACAGGCAGTCTAAGGCATGTTACAAAGCTATGACGTCAAATTAATTTCCCCACAGTTGACTCAAGATGGCGGAGTTTAGGTCAGAGCAGTGGGCTCGATACTTTTAAATAACTGAAGGATCTTTCGATTACCGGGTGACGCCATTTCCAGTCTCTACTCGGTCTTTTGTACAGTTTAGTAGTATAGCTATGTTTAGTACATGGGACACCGAGCAAAAAGACTGGAAATGACGTACTACAATTATAAAAATTTGCGTCATGTTCCGTTAGTGCGAAAGTACGCGGGATCTCCCTGCAGTTATATCAAACGAGCTGACTGAGCCATAGCTGGTCATAGTGTGTAAACTTCAAAGTGAAATATATGGGGAAAAAGACATTTCAAAATTGTATGTTATTGACCGAGCGAGAGGTCCGTACAGGAGGATACTGGTCGAGTTCTTCGCTAGTATGGACCGAGCCTTTAAAGCAAAAAAAAGATCGAGACCAGCATCCTCCTGTGCGGACCGAACAAGCTTAGTTAATAAACTTTATTCTATGACTAAAAACGATCAAAAATTCCGTCGAACCTGGCCGGTCCGTACTGTTGGTTACCGACCGCTCGGGAACCAATCTCAACGCTTGATTTTAGTGGATGGACCGATGAACTCTACTAGTCATATAATAAAGAAGTTATTAAACAGTTTTATACGTTCTTTCATTTAACACAACAAGAAATACGTTGGCATTTCCTTGTAATAGCGTTACAATGCAGGTGTAAGCTTCATTGTAGTTCATTTAATGGCCATGATGATAATTTTGGTTAATGAACGAGTTCGCTATTTGTAGCATTAATATATCTCTATGGGAATTCTGTTCAAGATAGCTCTCACTAAAGATGTAAGCGAGACGATGTCACGTTCTTTAAATTTATTGGAAACACGATGTTTCCACCTGATAACCTCTGAGCGCAAGACCAAGATCGTCATCAGAGCTATGCAGTGAACTAAAATCAATCCCGTTGGTTAACTATAATACTATTTCGGCAGGAAATAAGCACTTTCTGTTGAATTAGACTACTGAGCCATCTTTACTTAAGGTACTAGTCAAAGTAGGGAACGAATCACAAATTCCTGATCACGAAATCGCTATATATTTAAATGAACTGGAAACATCGTGTTCGCTATTAAAATGGTCTGGCAATGGCTTTTCTTGTGCAGCGTTTGAGAATTTTGTTGGTTATAGCGTTTGTCAATGATTATAACACTTTGACAGAAAAATGTGTAGGATGAAAATTGATTTTAGTCAAATACTTCACACAACTCAAAGTTTAATGTGAAAGAGAAATATTTCATGATTTCAGAAATCATGAAATGTTTCTCTTTCATGTTATTCTCTGGGAATGATTCTGAAATCAAAGTTCAATTCACCCACAAAAATATTACCCAGTAATGTTGCATGGTTTGACGTGAGCTGTGAAATAAGCCAACAAATAAATAATAAAAAAGGAATTGTTCTAAAACCTATGGCCCTTATCTCCATTTTTTCCTCCATATTCTTATACTTTCGACTATTCCAAACAACTTTGCAATATAATATCTTCACAAACGAAAACCTCAACCTCTTCAAAGTTCCTAGTTTGTCCTCACGGCCTCACTGGTGACAAGTTAGTGCTGTGACGTCCACAGCTCAAGAAGTAAAGTTAACTACACGAAACATCTTTGCGCTACGCGGAAACCTGATAAAGTTTTCCATTGCGATTTTGAGTTGAAGAATATACTTAGTAACTTTAACACAAGACCGCGCGGAAATTTTCTTCCTCAATTACTGATGTGACATGTATAAATAAAGCGCGCTGATTGGTTAATAGCTATGTGGTATAAGAGTATCTAAACATGGAAATTTCCCACCAAAATGTAAATAAAGTTTTATTTATTTTCGCGTGTTGTTTTTTTATAAAAGAAATACCAAATGGTTTTCTCCACGCTGGATACTCTGATCCAAACACTTGGGATATTGCTCGACTTTGGAAAAGCGTACCAAAACCCTCGCCCACGGCTCGTATTTTCGTACGCTTTTCGAAAGTCTCGCACCATCCCGCGTGTTTGGAACAGAGTATCCCGAACACGGAAAACCATTTGGTGTTTCTTTATACTTTGTACTCGGGTAAAATAATTAGGGCGTTCTCCGAAACCGTACTACGGTTAAGCAAGTTTTCGCTCTTCCCAGTATGGTTTCGTTCACACGGAGAGCGCCTTGACCCTCATATTAACTGCACTGTATTTTGTTTGCCTTTATGAGGTACAGATATTTTCCCATGAAAGCATTAAGTATTATTCTTAATACGTTTAATTCTCTCCATATTAACTAAATTGGCTATATCTTACTAAATACCACATGTAACATGATCCTATAGGCCGTGAGCACGTTGGTTTTAACAAAAATTTGAAAACTTTGTCAACGATGGTAAGCTTTTGGTCAAAAAACACCATACTGGAAACAACAATAGAGGAAATTAAAAAGACAAAACTAGTCTTGCATGTTAAATTATAACGGCAAAAACTAATTAATACATATTTCTGCTGGTATGGATAGTTGCAAGTCTTAAATATCTCATGAAATATTCGTATAGGTAAACGCACGGGGCCGAGTAAAATTAAGGTTTATTTTCACGCGTGTTTTCAAATTGACGAGGGCAATTTGAGAAAACACAAGTGAAATTAAACCTTAATTTTACAAGGCCTCGTGTGATTACTTGTTAGGCCTGTACAGTGCAAAATTCATTTGTAAATGCAATAACCAAATATGTTTAATATATCCTGTTTAAGCTTCTAAATGCTGCCCACTTCTTGAAGACAGAAGTCCATAAGTTTGTACTTTTTCGTGTATTTTCGTTTTCCCCAGAAGTGTTTAATTCGCAAATAACTTTATCGTCGGCAAAGCCGGAACGAGAAGCCATTTTGTTTTGACTTTTTGCCATAAAGTTCCCACATTCCCGCGCATGCGCCGCTGGCAAATCTCCACCAATGAGCTTTAAGTAATTTTGCCCTGAATTAAGAAAGAAATGCCCTCTTCATTAGCCAATCACGTTTCAGCAATTTTGCACTGTACATGATAAATGTTATATTTGTTGAAATTAATTATTCATTAGATCATGAGACGTTGGAAGCACAAAAAAAAACAAAATATGGCCTCTAGTAGAGTAAGGGAAAAGTTCGTTCGATATGCAATCATTGCAGAACATAGTAGGGACAGTTGATAATATGGGACATTATGCAAATCTACATCTATAATTATCAGGAACCCCCTCTCCCCCATTTCAATGTTGAAATCTTTCATTGCAGACGTGTGATCAGGGTGGTTTAAGAAAAACAGATATTTTAATACACCAACATTGAAACGAGGGGATGGCGGAATAGGGACATGAAAAACACACAGGTATCCCAACAATTTATGCAATGATTGTAGTTCACATAGTAATCAGTAACTTTGAAGGGTACCAAAGATGACATTAATAAAGATATATTACAAAGTTGTTCAGAATAGTGAAAATTAATCAGGATATGAAAAAGGTTCAAATAATTAGTACTTTAAAACTAAAAGCTATCGTCTACTCTTTCGACAACGTTTGCACACTCGTTCTGTTCTTAGTTTGTACTCTTTGTATATAAATATTTGGATAAACATCGAAGAATTAAGTGATAACAAGTTAACATAATTCAATTAGTTTGAAAGGTTTCAGTAACTAGGTTTTTAACAAGCTAAAAGTCTAATGGTCAAATGCCATTGAGAATATTCAATGAGTTTTTCTTTAATAAAATTTCTCGTTTGAGAATTTTCGTAAAACGAAGGTGAAATTATAAACGTAAAACATTAAATTTGGCTCAAAAGAATAATTTTTTAGAATATTTCTTTCAGTACTGGAAATATTTCGACTTTAATAATGTAACTATAATGGTTTAAAAACCTCGCACGCACACACATTCCAAGTATAAGATTTATAAGTTTCTATTTAAATTTTAGGTAAAAAATACTTTGAGAGATTTTTCTTCACATTATCACACGCTATCAGCGAGATTCAGATTTGACTTCCACTACCGCTACCTCACAGTGTTCCATTTCTTATCTGATTGGTTAATGACATAAATTAAAGCCATATGATTGGTTAATGGTCCCTAAATGGTAGCCGTAGTGATGGTCAAATCTGAATCTCGCTATTATATTTCTGTATAGTTCATTATGCATGGCTGTGTGACTTAACTAACGTATACTTATGTACAACAAAGCGAGTAAACGAAAAACTAGAAAACTTCTCTATAGTTTAACTAACTCTTCCAAACATCAATAATTTTCGTTTCATAGTAAGCAATTTAAACAGTGCTCATATCCCACATTGCTGAATTTTTCTTTACATACTGTAAGCCTAGCACTGCGAAATGGAATATTAAGGGTAGTGATAAACCGTAGTCCTGAAGGGTAAAGTCATTTACCAGGCCAGCATATGTTAGGTAAAAACAAATTAAATACTGCGACATTTTTGATTATTGAAGAGATCCTTCACTCTAAAAACAAATATCAACTAAATACATCTAAATGGAGTGAAATAAATATATATGTGGATTAAATTTGTTCCAGCTGTATCTTTCATTTGTATTTTACTTTCAGAGTTGAGCCTCTGAATGGAGGGCGCCATCTTGGAGTTTGATGACGTAACTTGGTTGCTTGACTAGTTGATAACTGCCAAGTCGTTCTTATAGTTAGTAAAGTATGACCATAGCACTTGTCATTGATCAGCCATCACTCAGTGAATCTTAGAATGATGAAAATGGTTCAATTAATGGACGAAAACAATCGAGGAATATGTCGAGCAACCAAGTTACGTCACCAAAAATCAAGATGGCTGCCTCCATGTATTCAGAGGCTCGACTTTCAATGTAAATTACAAATGAAGGAAAAAGTTAAGAGAAATTTAATGCACATAGATCTTTATTTCACTCCATTTAGATGTATTTAGTTAATATTTGTTTTTGAGTGGAGGGTCTCTTTAAAGTACCTAGGACATATTTTAAATAACAAATCTTCCAGAACACTATGTGAAAAAAATATCGAACCATGGTGGAAATTTCTAGCTTAAAATCAGCAAAGCACTTTTAACACTTGACTGAATGAGAAAGGAAAATCAATCGATTCTTTCAACATGGAACCAATAGAACAATAAGTGATGTCTATTTCATGTCGATCGTCTTATTTTCTACCAGAGGTTTAATAAAGGATTTTGTTGTAAATTTAAGTTGTTAAAATGTCCTTGGATTAGAGCTGTGCCTCAATATGATTGGTTCGTCAGAGTTTGGTTCTGTATTTGAGTAAGTTTAGTAATGTAATGGTAATT
>JAOBAZ010047784.1:0-12434 GCA_026546875.1 Pteroeides caledonicum | reverse complement strand
CGATCTATATACTGTAAACAGACCTCAACTGGGACTTGATTTGTTGGAGTTATAATTTTTCGAGGTTGAGTTTTACCACGACTATCTCTTCTACCACCTGCACTCTAAATGAATTAATACAGTAGTAATTAATTTAATATTACCTTTTACCACATACATTAAAATCCTCTCAAATTATTCAATTTGCATAATTATTCCTAAAAAACCAAATTTGGTAGATATAATTTTACCAACCTGGCCTTTACCTCTTGCATATGATGGCAAGAAATCAGCTCCTCTAAAAAAAAATTACTCTATTAATTGTTTGCACTAGTAAGTACACAACCAGGTTATTTATTTTTACTTGGTACCGGCATATTATTACACTATAGTATTTTGATACTTGTGACAACAAACTTCGTGCTTAAATTAGCAACACCACCTAAAGTGTCTTCGCAAAGGTCCGCCATCAATTCACCCAGTCAGAAATGGTCAATTTTGATCCGCTGAGCAGTTAAACTACTGTGCATTATGTTAGCCCAATTTACAGTGTACCGAATAAAATGTCAATGATTGGCAGCTTTATTCAAGAAGGAATACGTATACAGCATCTTTATATTACGGTAATGAGCATTAAGTTTATGAGGATACATTATTAAAGTAACTATGGCAGGCAAATTTTATGCAATTTAACTATTTGACACTGTAGAAAGTTCACTAAAACCACATTCCTTTCTGCAAACCATCATTCAATTTCTTGTTAAACCTGTTAATAGTAATTTTTGAAACTGTACAAAACATTTTGTTACTGCATTACGTGCACCGTTGGATAACGTGCATGAGCCTTGAAAAGGAAAAAATCAATAGATAACAAGCGGGTAATCTGCCGGAAAATACAGTACTACAGGTAACTGCCTATAATCTTGGTTTGCCTTTAATACTTACCTTGATGAATTCATTTTTGGTATTGGGGCATCTAAAACCACTTCAATATCTGGCAGCCCAGCTGGTTTTTCATTACAAACTTGCATATATTGAAACTGAAGCAGGAATTCCCGTTCATATTTTCGTATTGTTTGTTCAGACAAAATTGCCTCTATTCAAAAAAATGAGGCAATGTTAAAAAAAGAATATTAAAAGAAGTATAACTAGTTTTGTACATGTACCTGGTTGATTTTCAACTTTAATTTCATCACCAATCTTTTCTCCTTTATCTTCCCAACTTAAATCTTCATCTGACAATTTTTCAATTGTCTTTATTACATCTACTGGTTTGGCTTCTTCTTGAAGCACAGGCTAAAAACAGAAAAAAACTTTTTGTAACAGCTTTCAACACTAAAAAATTTGTTTTGCTGTATATAACAGACTATACCTCAGGTGAAGGAACTGGATTATCTGTGTAAGCATCCATCAAATCTCCCTCACTTCCTTTCTTTTCCATGGCTTTGAAACGTTGTTTGCTTGATTTTTTTTTTGACACAAATGGTTCTTTTACAAAAGTAATATGTGTTAATAAATATTATTCCATTTTTGGTCTAAAGAACTTATAGAACATAACATCATTACTTCTGATTCAGCATATCTATAAAAATCTATTGAGTGTACACATATGACTCTATTATAGCACTCACTACCTAACATTGTAAACAAAGACTGGCCTCCATTTTACATGATCCTGTTTAGCATGCAACCAATGAGGTGTGAGGTAGTTTTGGTGTGTGGGAATAAGTTGTGGCTGATGCTTTGGTACAATTGAGATTACTTTCATGGCAAAAATGTGAAAATCATCAAGATCAAAAGACTACACAACATCCTAAATAATTCCCTTAAACTATGAAATCTTATCAACATGATCCCAGTTACTGGTATAATGGCTGTTTTAACTTCTCACCTCCACTCGCCGACTTATTTTAACACATCAAAACAATCTGACACCTGATCGCATCTTGTCTAACAGGATCACATAAACAGCCCCATAGTTAAAGTATCAGGGGAATTAATTAAGCGATGATCTACACTGATACAATTACATGTACTTAAAATACAAACCTCCAGATCTTTGACTTTGTAATTGTTCTGACCGTTGTTGTTGTTGTTGTTGATCCTGTACAAGTTGTTCTACCCGTTGTGGTTCTTCTTTGACAACTTGTTCAGACTGTTCTAAGGGCTCAAGCTGTGGCAACTGTTGGTTCTCTTGTTCTATTGCTGTATTTACCATCAATTCTTGTTCAGCTGTGCTTTCAATGCTGCTTGGCTCTGTATTTAATATTGTCTGTGTTTCCTCAGTAACAATTTCATTTCCATTGGTCATAGTCATATCCTGTTTCTTAATAACATTATCTGATTGTTTTAAAGCATTATTTTTAAATGGTTCTAAATCATCACCATATTGATCTTTGTTCTCATCTGTTTCCTCTGATTCTGTTGTACTATCAATATTATTCACATCATTTATAACAGTTGGAAACTTATCACTTGGCAAGTTTTCTACAGAATCAACATCTTCAGTATTCTTGGTAAAAGGGTTTCCATTATTCTTATTTATTCCTTCAACAATGTTTATTTCCACATCACCATTAATTACTTCTGTTTTCCTTTCATGTTTTAACAATGTTATTTTGGGTTCCTGGTCAACACTTACAATTTCTTGCTGAACAACAACATTTTCATCTGTCAAAATTTTGACAGGATTAATTTCATTGGAAGGTAATCCTTCTGTTGATATAACTTTTTCTTCTACTGTTCTGTTTTTATCTGGTAGTTCAACTTCACCTGTTTTTTCATCCTCTTTCACTTCTCTAGTAACATTAATTTCTATTGTTTTATCCAAGACATTTGTTTCAGTTATAACATTTTCTGTTTTAGTACTAACTCCTTGTTCAACAGGTTCTTCATTTATTTCTAATTTAGAAGTAATTTGTTCTGAAGACTCATCTTTCGGTAACTCTTTAAATTTATCCTGAACAATGTCTTGGTTTGTTTCATTCTTTCTATCTCCCCCTGCAACTGCGGCAACCTGTGCAGCAAATTTTGCTTGAATTTTTAAGGTATTACTTGATGCTGAAGGAGAAATAGATTGCTTTGCATTTACATTTGATGTGGAGCTACTCCTGGAAGCAGCACTAGAAAAAATTTCTTCAGTAATATCTTTATTGTCTTTATTAGGATCTTTAATTGTGATCTTTGATCTTTTAGATTTAGTAACTTTAGGAATATTGACAGGCAAACTATTATTAGTGGAACTTTGAAGCTGTTGCTGTTGTTGTTGTTGCTGTTGTTGTTGTTGTTGTTGTTGTTGTTGAGGTTGCTGTGTTGGTTGTTGATTTTGTGGAAACTGGTAACACATTTGCGTAATAGGAAAATATGCACCGGGTTGTTGGATATACCCAGGACCTTGATAACTTCCCGGAGCTGCTACAGTATAATGAGGTATGCCAGGATTTGGGTGAACAGCTGTTGGAATATTGTAACGAGGTTGAAATATAGCTTGACCATACTGTTCCTGAAAAGAAAGTATTTTCTTAAAATACAATAAAAACTTTGGTATCACTCATTTTAACATATTACAGACTAATTGTATATCAAATTTTTTCTAGGCTCTTTGCTGTCAAAAAACAGCCTTTTATGTTCATATTTCTGACTTTGAAAATTTCACTAGTTTTGCATTAGATTTACTGTTTATTTTAAGAAGTACACCCTTATTCAGTAATTCAATAATTGGCAACAAAAATTATTGTGCAAATTTTTCTTACTGGAGTATAAGTGAATGATAACTTTCAGAGTTGACTATGAAAATGCAAAATAACAGCTTATATACTGTTAAATTGGCAGATCTCTGATCAGGTTCATTGGTATGACTTTGTAATAAAGTTAAAATATTACCACGCTAAATTTGTGTTTATAATAAACTCAAATCTTGAGTTAGCAAGATGATTTTCGGGGTTTTCTTTATACTATATTTCATAAAGTTGTCTGCTGGAAAAGGATTCTAAGCATTTGTTTGTTTTATTTGTACTGTGTTTGATTCTGACGATTACATTTATTTCATAGAAAGTTCAACATACCTGAGGTACCATTTGGTATGGAGGTAATTGTTGTGGTGACATGGGATACCCACCCATAGTACCTTGGGGAGAGGATGAATAGAGATTTCGAGGATTTTGTCGCATGTTTCTTTGACTCATTGGCATTTGATTTAAGTATCTTGGTTGCTGGCTTGGCATCATCATTGGTTGTATATTCTAAATAAAAAAAAACTCAGTCACTATCTATCTAACTAATGCAAAAGACATACTGTACAATAGTTTTGGATACAGTACATTTTCTCCTGTTCTAAGATTAACTCACCAGTGTCTAAGGATGGAATTGTATATTCTTATTAGAAAAGGCAGTGTTTAGATGTTTCTAAAAAGGGTGGTACTGTAGGCTTTGTAACCTCACAAAACCACCTCAGAAAGGTTTCGGAATGTACATAAATCGAGTGGGGTGCAAATTTTTTAAGGGATCACAAATATGGAAAAGCTTACATGTATAAAATAATAATTTTATATCTATTTTAACATTAATATTGGTCTACTTTGACACTTTCACTATTAAATTTCTTCCTTTATAAATATAAAGTTGTCTAGCAATAGAGTAATGGTAAGAACCAACTTTTGGCTGTTTTTAGCTGAGTTTAAAAGTCATTACGACTAACTTTGTCAGGTGACAAAGTCAAACACCAAGTAATGTACTTTTAGCACTCCTAGAAGTGGTTAAACAACCTTAAATATATAGTTTTCAAATATTAGCTACAGGTAGCTTTAACATTTTTCTATCACAATGGTTAAAAGGAACATTTTATTTTTTCACCATGTTGAATTCCAAACAACTTTGATTGTCAGGTAGTACAAGGTTACAGTAAATATGTATTTTAAAACTACATGTGTATTACTTCCCAATTAGAAACACAACATGATAATTTACCAATAAAGAATATTATCCTACAAAATGTTGATGATATAATAAATAATAGAAAATTATTATGTAAATAATTAAATAATAATTTATAATATATTATTCAGATGAAAGCTAATATCAAATTCTAAAGTGATGACGAAGACGTTGCCATGATCCGCCCAGAGTATATAAACACGAAAAGAACAAGATATGATAAAAATAAAAAAACAACAAGTTCTTATACCTGTACTGGGTAACCCTGCTGAGATCTAAGTTGATTCTCGTCTAAATTTAACAATATAAAACAGTCACAATGAATGAACATGCAAAATGATAATTGTAAAAAGGTCATACAGTAAATGAATAGACCACCACACTTACTTAAATGGTTACTTCTTTGATTACTGAGTATATCAGTTAAAGACGTAAAACTATTAGGATTCGAATCTTAATAACATTAAAACATTTATATGTAAACTACAACTTCTTAGATGCCGCAATTTTAACACATGACGACATAAACCTGTTTATAACATTGATACTGTACACTAGTTCTTCCCACTACAACTAACTGTTATTTTAAGGATACGATGGTTGACTTCTCCCTGGTCCTGCTCCAGCGTTATTTGAAATTTTTGTTCCACGCATTTCTTCTTGAAATCGTTATAATTCTGTACGTTCAATACAACTGTTATAAAAGAGAAAGCGTTGATCTCATGGACGTATTACTTTACGAAAATCTACTTGATTTAAAATCTTATTGAAGATACCTCAACACTAAGTACTACAGAAAGTTTCCTTAAGGTTTTGAGATAAGGATGTTGTGAAATAATCGCTGATACTGAAGGATTCCATACTTATTTCCAAACACTTTGTTGAGTACGGCAAAGAAGCCGTGTAGACGACCAGGAAAATGACGTCACATTCTTAGAAGCAGTGACATGTGAGAACAGGAATATCGCGGGCGCGCCATGTTTTTCTATTATTAAGTAATATTATTTGTAATACTATTGCGTAACTAGGTTTGAACAGATTTTAAAATGCCTATTGAATGAAAATCGTCTGACCTGAAAGAACTCGTAAAATTATAGCATAATTTGACAGTTTACTTGCTTCGTCGTTGAGATATTTCAGTTTATTTACGACGTGAAGTGGATAACTGTATCATTGCGACATTGCATTGTCATTACGTCAGACTGCATAAATAAGCTGTAACAAATTGTTAGCACATATCTCCAGTGCCACCGAAGTAAACCTTCTGAGTATCTGTGGACTAGTATGCTGGTATGCAAGTAAAATACATAGTATTTAAAAAGAAGTTTTAGTTGGCAATCCCAAATGAGAGATACTACATTTTCTGTGTAGCTTATTATGCATGAATGTGTGACGTAATTAGCATACTCTCGGTTATAAACAGAAATATCTCAACAACTACCTAGTCTATAGTTTTACAAGCTCTTTCAAAATATTTTTTGCTTAATAAGGGGTTTACCATTTACACAAGGAATTTTAATAACCACTTGAGAACACTCAAATAGGGTAATATATATTCATAGTTACACATAACATATGTTCCAAAGTAATTATTATTCACAAAATGGCCACAATGTGTGAAAACTAAACTATGGCAAAATGTTTAAAAAATTAAAATCACACTTTTCTTTTTAAATTTTATTTGAACAAATACAAATTAAAAAAAATATCCAAACAATGTTGGAAAAGTTTTAACATTGTTCTTCATAAAAATTGTATTTTTCAAAATATATAAATTAAAATTATTTTAACCAGTAAGGCTGGTACATTTTATTGAGTATAGCTATGAAATAATGCAACTTGATTGTGTTTTTATTGCTTGATGTACTTCATGTCCTTCACTAACACTCTTTACAATATCCACAACCTAAAGAAAATGAAATATTTTAAGGGCATTGGCAACACATTTTTTATGGTCTTAAGTGAAAGAACTCTTAAAACTACTTAATAATATTTTATACAGTTTCTTCATATCTTGTTTAGTTCTTGAGATAATCGTAATTCGTCCTTTTTGTAGTTCGGCATCTTGGAACAATTTTTAACCCTATTAACTTAGGATTTGATGACATCATGCGCTGGTTAAAAACTGTTAAGCATCTCCCTAATCGTGTGACAGATCCAAAGTCAAATGTTTGTTGGACAGTTTCCACACCAGCAAAGTGTTACAATAACATTAAGTGAAATATTGAAATGTGGTCTTCAAGATAAAAGTTTGTGTAATCCTGCACTTGACATCATTTTTGCACATCTGGTAAGATCCAAAATGGCAGACGAAAACAAAATTTACTGAAATTTGAAATGAAATATATGGAGAACTAAAAGAGATGTGACAAAACTGTAAAAGAAGTTACTAAACAGTTTTAAGAGTTCTTTGATTTGAGACAACAAAAAAATGTGTTGCCAATGTCCTTTAAGTGAAATAAAAATACTAACAACAATACAAAATAGTACTAAACCCAGTAAACCACAGAGTTAGGACATGTATTGTTTTCATGTTGGAACAAAAATGGCAGAATACAATAGCAAAACAAAAAAATTAACTGCAGTTTAAAACATTTTTGTACTACATGGATATTTTTATTCGGTGTTTGTTTCACCAAGTATTATTTTCTGGTCATTTTCTGTCCCGTTTCTGTCCAAGCAGTGCAAAAAGTGGAGGTGGGCTGCAGCACCTCCTGTACCACCTCCGTAATCCCTGTACCACCTCCGCGATCCCTGTACCATCATGCGCTTGCATCTAGTACCATTGGTATCTGGTACTGTTTAACCTATTACCAGAGTACAAAGTATTTGAACTTTGTTTAAGTAGTTTACAATTTCTCTTTTCATACATTTTTTGGTGCAAATGCAGATGAGCGAAACAAAATATCAAAAAATGGTGTTTTTCATAAACTGATAAAGGTTTATTGATAACATAAATAGTTGATGTTTACCTCATCAAATTGTGGGAATGCGCCCTTTTCCAGTTTAGAAAAAATTAATGTATCATTGACAGACACTTCAAATGAGCCTATTATCAAAAAATATCAAAATAAAAAAGGCTTAACGCATGTAATGAGATAATACAGCAGGTATTTCATTTTTTGTCTTACTAGTTCGTCCAACTTGTCCAGTAATTTCAGCTTCAGGAACTTTAGCTTTAATAGCTTGTTGTAGCTCTCTGAAGCGAGGAGCGTAACCTCATCCACCACTACAATAAAAAATAACTAGAAATTTGAATTTTATACTCACTGTGAAATATTAATATACAACACTCACTGTCACTGATATAAACATATCGAATGATGATGTGAAAATTTAGATATACAGTAATACACTATCACATACCAGTATTCAACAAGAACTTTTACAGACATTTCACCTGTAATTGAGGTAACAGTGCAATATTGTTAAAATTTTTACCTGCGTTGCCTACGTTGTAAAACACAAGCTCTATGTAAAAATATAAACTATATAAACGTAATTGTTCAATCACGTGATATGCGCGTGACGTAATTACGTAGCTGGGTTTGTTACATCAGGCTAATTGTGATGAAGTACGTAACCAGGCGGAAATATTAATTATAATCTGATTATCAATAACAAAACCCCCGGAAGTGTAGTAACAAGTATGAACAAATGCTCCATATTTTTGGAACTCAATATTTGAGGTACTCAAAAAAAGACAATATTTAGTGATATTTCGAATGTTTGATAAATTCATCATGAAGGAATAAATGCACAAATGAATGAATGTATGAATGAATGAATGTATGAATGACGGTACGAATATCTTTATGAATTTGTATGAAAGTTGAAATAATAATAAATAATAAAACTAGTACCAGCAAAATTGATTTAAAACAATGGTATAGTTTGTGGGGCTTTGTAGCCTATGGATTGACATTACCTGACCACAAAATATTACACAATGAAGCACTTTTTAATTATGGCAGAACTGAAAGATACTTTTTTGGTAATTACATTTTGTGCTTAGGCAAGAATGTTTGTTTTCAATCAGCAAGAGGGAACAGTTCACACTTGTTGTCTTGCAACATTTACTGGAAAGTTGTCTGTCTGTCCATGTTTGTCTGTCAATCTGCCTGTGTGTCTGTCTGTGTACATGTGCATCTGGCTGTCTGTGTGTGTCTCTGTCCATCTGTCTGTCTGTGTCTCTTTACATCTGCGTGTGTGTGTGTCTGGCTGTCTGTGGGTGTCTCTGTCTGTCTGTCTGTCTGTCTGTCTGTCTGTCTGTCTGTCTGTCTGTCTGTCTGTCTATCCATTTGTCTTTGTGATTATAAAAAGTAAATTAATAGACTACAAACTTGATTTGCATCAAGCCATTTACAGCTATATTGCATATCATTGTTAATTCATTCCAAATTGTTTATCATGATAAAAGTTTCTTGGAATTTTTACCACAAATTAGTGTACATACCTTCATGCATGTTTATAAAACAATTATTATTGTTCAAAATGTCATTTTTATCTCAGTAGAACATGTATTACAATGGCAGTGCTATTATATTATTTTATTAGTGTAATTAGAGTTATTTTAGAAAATGTTACTGCTGTTTACATTCTTTATCTTTTTTTGATCTATCTTTTGAAGCTTTTCTTTTCAATGGAGGCACCATCTGGGAACTTTTGTTCCCGTGATGTTCACCATACTCATCCATAAG
Organism: Pteroeides caledonicum; assembly: GCA_026546875.1. Classification (NCBI taxonomy): domain Eukaryota; kingdom Metazoa; phylum Cnidaria; class Anthozoa; order Scleralcyonacea; family Pennatulidae; genus Pteroeides; species Pteroeides caledonicum. The sequence goes on along the minus strand of JAOBAZ010047784.1, from coordinate 2,823 downwards.
TGTTGGTGACTGATGAGGAATTCTTTGAAAAGTTGGGTCCAAAGCCTCGGCAATGTTATCATAATGTGCCCCAGGGTCACTAACATCTTCTAGAGTTTCTCCACTTTCAGCATTTCTGTCTCTCTGAAGTGAGACATTTTCTTGTTCTTTTTCGTGACTCTTTCTGTGATTTCTACTTTCATCCAGCGACTTAGTTCTTCTCTCAGGATGCTTTCTGTAAGGAGTGTTATTATGATAGTAGGTCTCTCTTTCCAAATCATCCACCCCAATAGCTTCATGGTATGTTGGTAAATGGCGTCTGTTACTGGAGATAAACTTTAACATAATACAACAAACATTAATACCTAATCAAAACTCAGTATTCATTCAAAACTAGTTTCCTGTACCTCATCTTTTTCTGGTAAACTTTGGCCACGTCTTAATTTCTCTCGATGTCTTTCTGCCTTTGCTTTCTCCTGCCGTTGAAGATGTTTAGCAATTTCCTATAAGGTGAAGACAAAAATTAGGACATTATCCCTTGTCTTTTTCAATCACTTTCATGAAATTTACATACTCTGTCCTGGAGTTCTATTGCTTTACGACGATCTTCATGAATATTCTTTTGTTTCTCAATTTGCTAAAAATAACCAAGTTAAGGTCAACATTACTTTGCCAGCCAGGGTTTTATCTGCAGGGTAAAATCATGTGACACTAGCCAAAGTATAATCTGTTAAGTGGCACTTTGTGATCGGGACTGTAGCGCATGGGTTTAAATCTGTAACTGACACAGTGTACTACAAGTAACCCAAGCAGTTAAAAAGAGAATTTATTATATGACTAGTATACTTCAAAGGTCCATCCCTTAAAATCAAGCATTCTGATTGGTTCCTGAGCGGTTGGTAACCAACAGTACGAACCGGACAGGTTTGGCAGGAATTTTTGATTGTTTTTAGTCATATAATAAATAGTTTATTGATTTGACTGAGGTTGTTCGGTCCGTACAGGAAGATACTGGTCTCGTTTTTTAACATATATACAGTAGTACATATCATAGATAAGAAAAAACTACCATGTTCTCTTGTTCTTGAAGAATTTTTGCTAACTCCTAGTTTTAAAAGTTAAAAAAACTAAATTAATTAGTTCATTTATAAAAAAACTCCCATTACAGTACTGGTAATACAAGTTAAAAAAAGATACCTTGTCTCTTTTTTCCATATGTTGCTTTTTTTGTTCTTCTGTTTGGACCTCATTATGTTTTGCATCAATGACAGTGCCATCAGCTAATGTTATTATTTCAGTAGTTTCTGCTAGCCGGCCAGATAAATCATCTTGACCTGTTGTATTTATGTCTGGCTGTCCAATGTCATCATCTAAAATAGAAAGAGTAATTTTTTAAATACTATAACACATTTAATAAGTCAGATCAAAAAGTACAGTACATAAATCAAACGCTTACTAATATAATACATTACACATAAGTAAAGTTTTAATAAAAATGGATCAATGGGCCAAACTCAGTTAATGCAGGCATTACATTCCAGATTTGATGGGTAAAACTTTTTCACATGCAAATATTAACAGTGGATTGCATGGGGTGCCATAGCCAGTGAACAACAACACTGGGGTATTCCCTAGGTGAGTAAACTCTGTTAAGTGGACATTTGCAGGTGGCACCATGGCACATGGGTTAGTTCTACCTTATAAAAATAAACAATTTACCAAGATTAGCTGTTTCAATGTCTTTTATTAATTTTTTGAGGTTTCTGTGTTCTTCTTCTGCCTTAGCTGACTTTTCTCGTCTTTTATATTCCCAGTATTTTAGCTCCTTTTCTTCCTGACGCTGAAGCCGTAATGCCATTTCCTACAAAATTTATAAGTGAAATCACTTTGTAGGACTAACACTCATAAAACAAGATACCGGTATCAATAATTTTATAACTTACAGTATATTCAATATTTTTTATCACTTGTCCCTTTATTATGCATGCATTTTGGAGGGCTCTCCTTCTAATAAAACCAACTGACATTAGCCAGAAAAAAATCTGTTTAAAATTTACTGTTTACACACATACCTCATCTCTTCTTTCCTGCTCATCAAATTCTGCCTTCACCACATCCTCCTAAAATACAAAACATATATTTGAATCATTTGATCCTCTATACTTTGAGACAAAGTTACTGTTTTAATATGGTCAAACAATATTAAACTTCATTGACGAGCAAAACAAATGAATATTTCACCTGCTCCTTGACTCGTCTGTGTAATTCTTTTGCAAGCCACTGCTTTTGTTCTCTAAAAATATGATAAAATGTACATGTATATAATAATAAAATATTCAATTATGAACAAAACTGAGAAAAGTTATCAAAAAACTTACATCTCAGCCACAGATCTTTCAGGAAGTACACCTGCATTTTTTACCTCTTCCAGGTATGTCTCTTTGGCTGTTTTAATGTTGTCCCTGACAGATTTGCGCTCTTCTCTATTTCGAGATACATGATTTTGGACTAGAAACAAAAATACATATTGTTATCCTGATGTATTGTTGTGCTGGCCACAAACAGCCACAGATAATTAAGAATTATTCACCGAAGTGGAGGTGAATAGTGTCGGATATCTATGCACTGCGTCGAGGTAGATATCCAACACTAAACTATTATTTTATGTGAGTATAGTTATTAACTCAATTTCATCTTTCGCAATCGAAACAAACTGGGCGGCCATCATGTTTTATCTGAAACTCGGAATAGTATTGGATATTCCTAGCTAGAATAACCAATCAAATTGCTTAAAAAGTACTATCCCCACTTTCAGTATATACTAATTGCATTTTTCCAGACCCA
>JAOBAZ010047783.1:0-15727 GCA_026546875.1 Pteroeides caledonicum | reverse complement strand
TAATATTTCTACTAGTATGTAATATTTCTACTAGTATGTAATATTTCTACCAGTATGTAATATTTCTACCAGTATGTGCATGTAATATTTCTACTAGTATGTAATATTTCTACCAGTATGTAATATTTCTGCCAGTATATAATATTTCTACCAGTATATAACATTTCTACCAGTATGTAATATTTCTACCAGTATGTAATATTTCTACCAGTATGTAATATGTAAGTGTTGTTGACTTTATAAACAGGATATCAAAATATTAAAAGTAAGGTTATACCCTTGTGAATAGAAAGGATCAACTTGTGCTGGTGATGGTATAGTTCTTGTTGAAGCAGGGTTGAGAAGATGGTCTTTTAAATCAATTGAACTTTGCTGAAATTGTCGACCTATATTAAAAAGATTAATCAGTCTGTTAATACAAGGAAGTATGGAGTGGTACACTGCTTTTATAATGCTCCACACTCTATGAAGATAACAGGATTAATATTTAGGTTACCACTAGGAGAATTTGTTTGATTGTGAGACATCTGAGTTACCATGTTTACATCAGTGACCTATTAAAAAAATCTAAAAAGTTGGTTTCCCATGTAACAATAACATGGGTGCAAGAGTGGCGATAATGGTAGCTGTACTGTAAGCAGTGGTTCTGGGTAGTGATTGTAGGCATACCAATGAGTGTAGGTGGTTATCTAGGTAGTAATTGGAGGTGGAATTGAAATAACTGGTGATGGTTTAAGGTGATAATTATAAGTGATGGTGGTTACTATCAGTAAAGTAATTCTAGATGGTAATTGTTAGTGCCACTGTGGTGATGATTCCATGTAGTGACCTAAAGTGGTGATTTTAGATTGTGACCATAGCAGGTAGGGCTAGTGATGAGAATAGATGTACATGTAGTTGGTGATAGCGTAATGGTTATATATACTAGTGGACTGGTGATTTATATAACCATGAGTATATAACTTTTACTTATGTTCATTGCAATGGTTTTGGTTAAAGAGATAAAGATAGTATTGTTAAAATATACTTACTGACTGATTTTCTCTCCTAAAGGGACTGCCAGGACTATTTGGGATAACAGCATCACTAAACAGATCAGACACAGGCGGAACTTTGCCTCTTGACCCTCTAGGAGTACCACTAGAATTTCAAAAAAAATTGAATGAATGTTCTTTGAGTGATTGTAACAAGATAATAACATTTTATACAAATATTTTTGACTTTTTACAATTTAAATTGAGATTAAAAATCACTATATTTGCTGTTTAAAAATCACCATGAAGTGATAAACATACAATGATTGCCTTGTGGTGTCACTATCTTTTTTCTCTCTAATACTGGTATACCGACTGGTATGACTACCACCAGATCTTGATGGTGACCAAGACTTCATTTTTCCAGGGCTTCTACTCTTTCCTCCATGACCATATGTTAGCTCAGAAAAAGACTAAAATAAAAGATATTATTAGGCTTGGAAAAATAGATAAATGGAAAAAATAGATAACAATTGTTTTATAGAAACTACAAATAGATGCTGAAGAAATAAGGAAAGATGAGAAAGCTAAAAAGGCTGATTTAATTTTCAATTCTGTAACAATACCTACGTGTACATTTAAATACAGTACTGAGAATAAATTTTGAGTTATATTTTAATACAAAAAAAAAGTAACCAAACTTTAAAATCATGTTATAATAAATAGTATTACTATCGAACGAAATGAAAATTCAATAATAATTTGGATTATAATTAATAATACATAAAGTTGAGGCAAAAAAAATCACATATACATACCACTTGTGGTGTAGGAGTGTTTCCACCTAATAAATAACCTGGCAAATAACTATTGTTTCCTCCAAATTGGCTGGGGGAACCCATAGTCATAGACATGTTGGTTGTTTGACCGGCGCCATAACTCGATCTTGGTGTATGTGGCTGACCAATGCCAGGCACACGAGAATAGCCTTCAGAACAATTGACAAGAACAGAAAACATATTAGTACACATTGTTTGACTTCTTAAGAAGAAAAAATCACCGTTTTAAAAATAAGAAGTGCTCACTTGGGTCCATAGAAAATGCGAGAAAAGTGAAGAAATTAAAGAATTTTTAAAATTTGGCACTTGCTTGAGAAATTCGTTCCCAGGTTCTCTTGCATTGCAACAGGTTTAAATCAATGGCCTTAAAATGTGCTTAAAACTACTACGCACAATCATTAGGTTTCAATTTGAAAACGATGATGTAAACATTAATCAAAATAGTATAAAATATTAAAAATATTAGCCCTTCAATCAATTTCAGGAAAAAATTTAAAAAAAGCGCATGTGTATAAAATATTGATCTATATTTGGTTGATGGTAAAGAAAAAAAGATAGCTGCTGACGCAAATATTACTGGCTCATCTACCATGCTTGTGCACATTTCATGACAAGAAACTGAAGTGTTTTTTTTCACTTATGTTGATTGGAAGCCGAGCTAGTCAAAGTCTTTTGACTCATACAAGGCTTTGGTATCTTATAAATGCCAAGGATCAAATAAATGGACGACTTGCAGCATATGTTGCTCAAATACTACAAGGGAAAACAAAACCAATTTACCATCCCTCACAAGATGTTGGAGATTATGTGGTAGTGATAAACACCAATGATATAGCATTTACTGGTAGAAAATGGGACAGAAAGGTGTACAGGCACCACACTGGTTATCCTGGTGGCTTGAAGGAGATTTCTGCCAGTTCATTACATGGTAAAGATCAAACACGAGTGTTATGGCGTGCTGTTAATGGTATGCTACCAAAAAACAATATGAGAAAAACACGAATGGAAAGGTTATTTTTGTTTGAAGGTCCTGACCATCCATATGCCGAGAACATTTATGCTGAATTGAAAGGACCAGCACCAATGCCAAAAAGATTGGATGAGTATTCACTTGAAGACTTTATAGCATACCCAAAATTATTTTAAAATGACTGAATGTATTGGAATGTAGAAAACATGTCAAAATAAAATATTTATAAAACATCTTATTAAAAACTCTTGGGTATCATAGCATTTATCACCTCAAATTTTGTAAAATACTTCACTACAAAAGGGAATATATCATTAGGGTCTGGTGACAAATCAATTGTCATTGAACTGCTTTAGATGTCAAATAAAAACAACTGAACAAGACTTGTTTTATAGCTGTTTCCCTTCCTCATTTCTACTCTTCATGACTCTCCACCTCAGTTGACCTTATATTCAAGCTTTTTCTTCGTCAACCTGACACCATTCACCTTATATTAACCATCTGTTATGACTTCAATGTTGTATTCGGTTAGTGCCAGAAAATTCTGCTTATAACGAGGAATTTTAGTAATAAAAGTACGAATAAAAGGAAATAATGGATGATAAACAGTAGTAGTTGACATTTGCCCTCTACTATTTCACTCAAATTATGGAGCACCATATAATACTTATTACTATGCAATTATTACACACAAAGAATGCCTTACAATTGCAATCTCATACCCGGAGAATCACAGGCTCTGGATACGAGATTGAGTTATTACTATTTTTTTTGTACAAATGTGAATTTCTCTAATGACAGTCAAATATACGTCTTTATCAAATGTAAGCTTCAAATTCACAGCTAATTTTAGATCACTTTTCACCCAAATGAAATGTTCCAAACTTCATTTCTAAGTTCTGAATCTGTTTCTGAATCTCGTTATGAACTTCTAAACTTCCCAACAAAGTTCACACTGAGCTTGCAAACAAAATTCGGAACTTAGGATCCAAATTTGGAACTGGAATTACCCCTAAAAAAACTGGGACAAGGAAATACATTTACTCATTTTATTTAGCAATGGACAACTTAGATGTAGTGACACAAAGAACACATTAAATTTTTACAAAAGAACTTGTAGAAATGGAGGCTTTGTAAACAGTTTGAAATACTTTGATCCCATAGCTAGTTGGTCACCATAGGTCAAGAATGGTTTTAAAATTTCTGTCTATTTTTGTGAATAATCATACCACATTACCAATAATTTTAAATGCATATTATCCTAAAGAGATAGAAGTCAGACAAAAAAACAACAGACAAATTGAGGGTGAAAAACTCAATTTAATTTGTTTTATTATCACTTTGTACACTGCTAGCGATATCGACGTAGTGACAATGAATTATGACGCTTCCAGTTGGCACGACGTGAACCTCCCTTGACATTGTTGTACAAATGACCCTTTCTGATTCCACGATTCTTTCGCCCACATGCTGTAAGGCCTCTGAGTTCCCTATGCTTGTGAACAGCATTACAGATCCAGTTGATTCTCGGGTCACGACGGACTGCTTTGTGGGCAGGGTCAACCATAATCACTTCAAAGAATTTGAAGGTGGAATCCTGGCCAATCCAGTAAGAGTTGAGCACACGTAGGCCACCACAGTATCTTCCAGCCCGCTCCTGGAAAATTATAAATTAAAACCACAGTCAGTGGAGTAGACGGTCTGGAAACTGAATAAATATTGAATAGAACCCATTATCTATGTTATTGTCTTGGTTTATGCAAGTTTGTGCTCCTTTGTCATATAAACAACCAATAACAATGCTTCGGAAAAGTACTCATCCATGAGTTTGAACAATGGAGATTTAAAGCACCATTATTGGTTGATTGTCCTAAAATACAATTGGCATGACATGATAATAAAGGTGTACAAAGTTTGGATGAACCAAGGTCAACAGATAGTAACAAGTTCTACAGAATTTATAACAAGCTTCCAGACCATCTACTCTACTGACTATTATTAACACACAATTAACCAACTGATAGTGGAAGACTTCCTCTGATAAATAAAATCACCACGAGTTAAACAGGTAAACCTGTTAACTGCAGACAACTTTGCTTTATTACAAGTTCTCACAATACTCTAAAAATGTTAAAAATAATACCTCAGCAACAGAACGGAGACTTCGCTGAAACTTCAATTTATTTACACCTTGCCGCACAGGTTTACCACTAGTGTTACCCTTAGGTACTTTACGTTTGCGCCCACCACGTCTCAGACGTACTCTGTATATGACATAGCCTTGTTTCGCTTTGTATCCAAGCCTGCGAGCCTTGTCTGGTCTGGTTGGCCTTGAGGCTCGGTGGATGGCATTCAGTTGTCTATATTGCCAACATCGAACCCGAAGCAAGAACCTTAACAGGTCTGATTGTTTCTTTTTGTACAATTCCTCAAGGTATTTATAAGCCCCCATTGTACTAAACAGATAAAAAAAATTCTAACATTTATATTAGACCTGAAGACCATATTTTCTTTCTTATCATTCTTTAATTAAACATAATCTGTTGTTTATTTCTTTGCGAAGATTGACTATATACATTTGGTGCATTGCTCCCATTACACCATTATTATAAAGCCTAAACGTGTGTACATTCAATATTCATAATATGATATTGCATTATATTATTTATTAGTATTAATTCTTTGATTCTTTCAAGAAACTTCATGTTAGTAACTTATATATAGATATATCCTGCAATTCTACAAGCATATATTACACAAAAATATATATAATTATTACAATAGGTTTTACAACGCTAAAATAGTTTCTTCAAACTTCAAGATAAGAAGCTGTTCGAGCTTGCAATAACATAACGCACGTAGAATCATGCAAGAATAGGGGCTTTTTCTTTTCAATACGTACACAGAAATCTACAATATTATAACAGACCCAACTATTGTAGTATACTTTATCGTACTCTACTAATATAAAAATAGGATGTTTCCGAAAAAAGCGAGATATTGGCGGATAGATAATCACAAACCTTCAGACTTTGTGTACTCTTAGAAAGAGCAAAAGAGAGAAAGAACATACAAGCGCCAGCAATACAAGGCACTTTGGTTAGCAGTTAACTACAAGAGTGCAAGCTCGTATGCGATGGCATTTCCAGTTTTTGATGTTTTTTGACTCACAATTTTGTTTTATTGAAAATTAAATAGTCGTAGTAAAAGAACTCAATTTAAATTATTAATTTGTAGAAAGAAAATTTTTATTTTTTAAATATTTTTTAACATTTATATTTATCATTTATATTTTTCAATTTAGCGGTATTTTAAACATACTTGTGCTAGTGCCAGTCTCCCTCCTTGAAAACTGAATGTTGAAGTATATAAAAGCAACACAACTTCTTTGCCTTTGGTAAACTGAGAGTATTTCTCTGTAAAGGAGGAAAAACAACGCTTTTGAATTTATATCAGAGACAATTATGAATTCTCCAGAAAAGATAGAGGAGGTCAGTAAAGAAGAATGGCTGGAGAAAATACAAGATTTGCGAATACCAAGAAACGAAATGAACCGTTTGGTCATGGATTATCTTGTAACGGAGGGGTTCAAACAAGCGGCGGAAAAATTTAAACTTGAAGCAAAACTTCAAACAGAGATTCCGCTAAACGGAATTGATGAACGAATTCAAATCCGCGAGGCTGTCCAAAAAGGTGATATTCCTCAAGCGATATGTCTAACAAATAATTTCAATCCTGAAATATTGGATACCAGGCCACATTTACTGTTCCATTTGCAACAACAACGTTTGATTGAGCTAATACGAAATCGAGATATCGATGGAGCTGTTGAGTTTGCTCAAAATCAAATGGCTGAACAAGGGAAAGACAACCCAGAGTTCTTGGAAGAGCTAGAAAGGACAATGGCTCTTCTTGCCTTTGATAATGCTGAAGAATCACCATTTGGAGAGCTTCTCGACATATCACAAAGACAAAAGGTTGCCAGTGAACTGAATGCTGCACTTTTGGCGGAAGAGGATCAACCAACAAGCCCTCGTCTTTCCAAAATTATGAAACTTTTAGAATGGTCGCAAAGTGAACTGGATAAAAATAAAGTGAAATACCCGAAAATGACTGATTTAGCAAATGGAAGTATTGAAATGACAAAATAGGAGAAAAAATAAGAAATATGGGTATATAAATATATATATATAAAGTACATTCATGTACTGGTTACAGTAATATTGAATTTTTTTCTACAGTTATTTATGTTTACCTAAAATATAAGTTTGTCCCACAAAGCATACTGTATTACAGTTTTCCATTAATAGTAATTCATTCAAAATAGAACAATTTTTCATGGTTCTGTCTTTCTCACCTAAATTAACCAAGGTTCAATTCTTTTTATCTAACAGGGGTGTATGCTGTTTGGAATTGTTATATTACACAAATTATTATATACTTGTGGTATTTCTTGCATATCATTTTGAAAAGTGACATGCAACATTTGCTTCTTAGACTACAAGTAAAATCATCTGGTTTAAGCTAGAGTTAGATCTCCTGTGTGCTGCAGGACAGCCACTAACAGCCTTTCAATAGCAGATTTTACTCTGTCTAACACCAGACAATTTTACTAGTCAGGGGAAAACCTCCCACAGTCAATGGGTTAAGAAATGAGTATGCTAAGACTGTTTGCTGCACAGACCTTGGCACATGGGTTGAAATACAAAAAACACATTAAGTTATATTCCCATTGACTAAAACTTATTATTAATAGCACTCTTTATTTTGATTACTCTCATAAAACTATTAAAACCAAAGCTGCACCTGAAGTTCATATAAGTTCAAAATGTCAATAAAAACTCATTGTTGACTATGTTATTTTGTAAAAGTTCTGACTCAAATTCCTAGTTGTTTTTCATGAGATTTGTGATGAAAAACAAATGTCACACCATCTTGCCATGCTCCTTTTAAAGCTAAATCATCTACACCTTTCTTGTCTGCACAGTGGTTCCATTCTGACAAATCTGAGTTACAGGTAGATCCCTCAGGTGGAGGATGGACTTGAATCTTATTAACACATCTTCTACACTTGAACTTATCATGAGTTTCACTCAAGGTTTGATTGTTCAATTTAAAAAGGTCTCGAAGGTCTTCCATTGAGAAATGTCTAGCCACATCTTCTTCTTCGTCAACAACACAACTACTGAGTGCCTTCTTGTGGGTTTGGCGTTGAAAGATTTTCTCTTCAATTGTACCAGTTGACAGCAACCTGTAGATGAAGACTTTTTTCTTCTGACCATCACGCCACACCCTTGCCATTGCTTGTTCATCATTGGCTGGATTCCAGTCTGGGTCAAACATTACCAAACGGTTTGCTCCAATCAGGTTTAAGCCACACCCACCAGCCTTGCTGCTAAGCATGAAAATGTAGTCACCACTGCTTGGGTCATTAAACCGATCAACAATCTTCTGGCGTCTTCTAATATTCATTGTCCCATCAAGTCGAACAAATTGGTATCTTCTTAATCGACAAAGTTTTTCAAATAAGTCTAATGTTTGAGTGTAGTTTGAAACAAGCACAACTTTATCATTGGAGTTAGCCTTTGTCATAGCAAGGATAAAGTCAAGTACTTTGATTTTTCCTGAAAGACCTGGTTGGAAGTTCTTTGGAGTATGACCTCCAGGAAATAAATCATCTAGGCCAGTGATGGTTTCAATGTTTTCATTCTTGTCATCCAACAATAATTCAGGATGATTACAAAGCTTTTTAAGTTGAGTAATGAAAGCCAAGGAGGAGAATGATATCTTCCCAGTTTGTGGGAGAAGCATCTTGGCTGCTTTGGACTTAACCATTGTCTGATAAAGTTCTTCTTGTACAGGTGTCAAAGCACAACACACAACCTGTTCTACTTTAATTGGAAGATACTTTGATAAAATAGCTTGGGTGCGTCTAATAATACATTTGTTGACAGTAGAGACCAACTCATTGAGCTTTTCTGAACCTTTCTTTCTCTCGGTTTCACTAGCATCAGCATCACGACCACGCAAAATAATATTCTCAAATTTTCTTTTAAATTCTGATGCAGTTCCTAACATACCACTGTTAACAAAGTGAACCAAACTAAAATATTCTAGAAGATCATTCTGGATTGGTGTCCCTTTAAAAGTTGAAAAAAAGTTGTTTTAATTACTGGTACATTTTTGTAGTGTTAATTATTATAACTTACTTTATTACTATAATAATTAAATATATTAATACAATAAATACTAAACTGCATATTTTTGAAAAAAAATACAAGGGCATGTTGTACCACTGAGTGGCTCTTCTGTATAAATCTTTATTCTGTGTAGCATATATTTTTCTGGAAGGTGCTTTTCCTGCAACCCCCTCACCCAGGAAATCCACTATAAGAATTTATAATCACACATAGTTGTCAAAATACCTGACAGCAGTACTCTTCTTTGTGTTTTTAACTTATCTAATGCCTGGTATGTCTGGCTCTCAAGATTCTTCAACCTGTGGCCTTCATCACAAATAAGCAGTCCCACTGGATTATTGGTAAGACATTCACAATGGCTGCGAAATGTCTCATAAGAAATAATCAAAATTGAATTATGTACTCTATTCCCAGACTGGGCCATAAATCCCTGAAGATTTTTATCAATTTCATCTTTTGAACCAGAATCTATTGCCAATGGGTGAAGTTTTCCAGATAACCATTTATTAATCTCATTATACCAATTCTTAACCAGACTTGATGGTGCAACAATAACAGCTTTATCAATCAGTTTCTTGCCAGAAGGACTTTGTTTTAACAGAGTCCAAAGAAGTGTGATGCACTGCAACGTCTTCCCCAGGCCCATTTCATCTGCCATAATACAACCAAAGCTCCCAGGGATCTTTACCCCTGTGACACATTCATACAGGAACTTCACCCCCTCCCTTTGATGTGGACGCAGTACTTTGCACAAGATTGGATCAACCACAACATGTACTTCTTGTTTCTGGTTATTTGACATTAACTTCTCATGGTGTGTTTGAGCAGGTGGTATGTGTAGCACAAGGGCATTTGGATCATCAGGATCATGAAGAGATCTTTGTGGACCTTGACGCTTTATTCCCAGGGTACGTCCATTTAAATTACCTTTTGTAAAAATGAAAAGGTTACATACAGTTATTCAACCTCGTACCCAGGGTCTTCGATATCTGCTCCCGCTATGACAAAGATAGTATACTGTATAATATATATAATAGTATATAATATATCTTTGGGAGTGGAGATCTAAGGTTGACAGTTATTTTGTCATTTTTGAATAAAAATACAGACACTTCTTACAAGTGTTTTACAAGCTTTGTTGTAAGTTTGATTAATATAAATTTATCTTTTTAATACTTTAAAATGAAGCTGTCAATTTATTGAAAAAATATACCACTTGTGGGCTCACATAGAATATCAATATATTCTTATATTGGTAATTGCATCGCTAATAGCAATTGATTAACCTAGGCAATATGAATATCCCCCCAATTTTCATATAATATGCTTAAAAAAGTGTAATTTAAAAGTATTTGATGTAACAAAGACCAAACTCTTGATACTGTACCTTGATAATTCAATATTGGTACTTTGAAAGGCTTTGCCAAAATGCTTTTGATCCGAGCTTCATGTTCGGAAGGTTTATTACAACTATTCAAAGACAATGAGGTGAAAGGTTGTCGGCCAAGATGTTGCGAGAAGCTCGTTAGGTACTTCGTCTCTCCTTCTTTCCCACAGTTCTGTCGTTTTCTTTTTCCGCTTTCATCACTATCGCTATGTCCGTCCTCCCATGGACATATTTTACGTTTAAGAACTTGGCTAGGGGCAAGACTTCGCCTCATCTTTTCAAGCTATTTCAAAATTGCCGCGTGAAGCCGCCATGTTAGTTGGTGAACTAAAAAGTCGGTATTTTTGATTACAAAAAAACATCATCTAGAGGTTGGACAAGCCTGTCTGTTTGGCCGACTGTTGTTTTATTGTTGCCACAGATATTTAACTGCTCCAAGTGGCTATTTTTTGTGCAAGATGATCTAAATAGATACAGTAAAATAACTTAGAAACCATAACTTAAAAAACTAAATAAAAATGGGTAAATAAACAATCCCAACTAATATAAATAACCAAATTAAAATTCTATGTAATGTTGCAGTTCTCACTTCGTATATGTTGTTACTTTCAAACACTATCAGTTGTGAGACAAAACAGCTTGCTAAACTGCTTAAGTTTCCATTTAATAACATATAAACCACATCATCAACCATGGTTCAATGCTATCAACACAACCGAACCAGTGAACCGAACTCACCAGCAAATTTTAAAAGACCCGCCGGAGATAAAATCGACAAAAGCCGAACTTATACCGAAGAAGGACGACTTTTTGGCAGATGTTATTTATTTAATTGGGGGAAGTAAATGCAAAGGAGTGGTTGTGGAATGGTTTTACAATAATTTTGCTTGGATCACGGAAATAATATTCACAATTGATTGAAAACACTCGTAGAAATGAATCGAGGCGTTTCTGCTGGCGAGCAGAGGCTTGCCGAGAAGCTGATAATTTTAAACGAACGTGGTAAAGGGATGTTGACAAGGATTTATAACATCAAGAAGGTAAGTTGTCACAATAAATATTTATTGCTTTCATGTATAAACAAGCTTACCATTGAGAAACATTCTTTAGCATCACTTGTAATGAGTTCATTGTGATACACATGATGAGAAACGTGAAATTGTGGGCTTGAATCATGGGATAGTTCTCATTGTAATGCATCTTTCTTTGTATTTTCGTATTTTTAATTTTAATTGTGGAATTTAAATCGCATTTCATGTTGTCTTCAGATTAGATTACTTTGATGTGTTAGTGTAGATGTAATTTAATATGGTTTATTATTCGTTTAAAATGCTTTTCAAATTTATAATATAGTTGTATTATATAACATTTTGATTTAGAATTTACATTTTTGAGGTTAATTAAATCCACTAGCTTCAGACTTGCTAATGTGTACATTACACTTACACCGCTTAAACGCTTTTGAAGATATTTTATAAAATTAAAGAACATATAAATTTACTCAGAAGCTATCACATACATATGTATAATATTCTACTAGTTGTGTAAGATACAGTATGCTTGACCAAATTAGTACACTCCTCCTATATTCCGACAGTGGCCCCATATTTTTGCATTTTTTTGCTTTCACTTTGTCTTTACATGTTGTTGTCTTGTTATTTTTACAAGACAGTTTTTTTTAAACTTGTTTATTTTTACAAGAAATATTTAAAACAAAACACATCAATATTATGCCATTACATTGTATGTTATATGGTATTACAGTATTTCTGTATATTATAATATCTAATTCTTCTGTGTTCACCAAATGAACATACTCTGTTTAATCAATATCAGCAAATCAAAATCCTGTTGTAATTTAGGTTATGAATAGCTGCATCTGTTGTGGATAAATTATATTAGCATGTACTCAAAGTCAGGATAGTACTGTACTTTTTAAGCAATTTGATTGGTTACCCTAGCTCGGAGTATCCAACATTATTCCAAGTTTGAGATAAAACAAGTTGGCTTCCCAGTTTGTTTTGGTTATGAAAGATGGAATTAAATGAATTAATGACTATACTGACATAAATAATATTAGTTTAAACGGTATATGCTAAAACGTAATTGTCCTCAGTGTCGGTGAATAGTCTCGGATATCTACCTGCGTGTCTCGGTAGATATCCGACACTATTCACCTCCACTTTGGTGAATAATTGTTAATTAGACCTTTCCTGTACCATAGTTACTTCACAACTCCGTAAAGCAAGGCGGAGTAGCCCAACTCACAGCCTACATTGCGAGGCCCCTGAGCCTTACTGGTACTATTTTTTATTACTGGAAAGGTCTTTTATATCTAGTTATTTTAATACTTCTCATTGAATGCCAATTTTAGCAATGCTCTGATCCAAAATCACGACCAGCATTTTTAACAGAAAAACCACTTGAAGCAACTATCAAAACCATTGTACGAAAGTTCCCAAACTTTGATAGTCATCTGAAGGTATGGAGCCTGTGAACATCATCATTTGTAACTTTTGCATAATAATTGGGTTTTGAGATCAAGGACAAAGATGAGAATGTTTACTGATAGCTGTATTTAGATCATGTATGAGTACTAAGTGTCTGAGAGTTGAGGGAAAAGATGGTATTAACGCTAAAAGATGGTATTATCTATAAGGTTATGGTAATGCACCGAATAGATAGTCAACCCATAAATAAACCAATATAGTAATTTTATTGTATAATGTTAAAATCATCTTGGAATTAAACAGCCATGCAGGCATGTTTGTTTTCCATTTTCCTTTCCAATATTTTGACCTGCGGAAAACAATACTGTGATTACAGTCTGCTGGTAGGAAAAAAATACTGCGTAAAGAGAAGCACTGAGGGAACTAGCCAGAATCATTGGCATGTACAGATGGCATATGTAACATGCACCAGGCAAAATATGTGGAGGCATATGAACTTTAAAGAGACTGACAGGGAGTTGGACTTCTGGTTGATTATTTATTCTGTGGTTCAGGGTCATGTTCTATGAACGGGGGGTGTCGGAGATCAGAAACCAAGGATAATATGGGATCAAATTGTGGTGGGGGACATGGGAGAGCAGGGAATAAGAAAGAGGATAGGAATTCTGATGTGAAATAACACAAGACTGCAATGAGGAGGTAGCATACCGGCACATTTTTATGTAAACATGGAAAATAGCCATAGAATGATTGTTTTTTGTTGTTTGGTAATTGCCCAGGGCCAAGTTCAACCTATCCAAGGTCAAGAGAAAGAAATTGTTAAAGGATTATCTAATTATTATTACACATTTGTGGATGTAATGCAGTTTAAGGTTTGTGTTTTATTAAATATAAGTAAATATGTACAACTACCTGTAGTAAGATGATACAAAGAGTAGGTATTTTTGTGTGTTTAATTGTAATAAAAATTAAGTGTTATGATTGAATTCAGTCTTTCAGTTTAGATTAATTCAGTACAAGTGCTTTGTTATATAGTTTTGTACAATAAATATAATTACTTTGGTAGATACTAGTCTGCTGTTCATCCCTGTGAGCAGTAGTTTAGAGTCCAAAGTGACTTAGCCCAGTTTTGTTTTTGATAGGACCACACTAGTGAATTACTTACTTTGATTGATGCCAGCTTTGTAAATTTTGATATTGTAAGTATAAGGTTGTTGTTGATGCCTACTGCATTTGTATGTACAATACCTGTCCTTTATATGTGAAATAAAACAAGATGTACCCTGTATTATAATTACAAAAGCATTTGTTACTACAGAGTATCAGGCGGTTGTAATGTTTTAACTATAACTATTTATTTCCTATGTACCGGTATATGTATCCTATATATTTAGTATATTAGTACCGTTAACTAAAGTACTAGTATATGTGTATGTACAATTGTACTAATTAGCATTCAATTCAGTACAATACTGTCAGTACTTGATAATTTAAAAGTACAATTTAAAGTTAATTTTACAATTTATCATATGTGTATAACATTAATTAATGTTGACTTTTTTTGTAGTCACTGAACTTTGATTTGACAAGAGCTTATCTTGACCTTATTGTGACCTATCTTTCTCTCATGTTGTTGATTGCACGTGTTGAAGACCGTAAAGCAGTTTTAGGCTTATTTAATTATGCATATGAAGCTCAGAATGGCAGAAGGTACAGTATAGGATCATTTACAATGGCACAAATTATCACATCACATTGAATAACAAGTTTCCATAGAACAATATCTTTTTGAGTGTCTAATGACTTATGTACTGAATAAATATCTACACAGCATGTGAAATGTTTTGGGGACTGTTGTTATGCACTTGCAGTGGAAAATGGACTTTTGGCAACAGTGTGAGTTGACAAGTTGGTTTTTTGCATATCAGACAAACCTGAATATTTTTCAAATAAAGCAAGGTAGCAAAGTTTTACAAAAATGGTACTTCCTCATTTTAAATGGTCTTCAACACTAAGTCATAAAACATTTGGCCCAAATTATGGGCAATGGCATATCAGTACCCTTTATGCTGTCTGGTGCCAGAAAATGTCACTTTTTAAACCACAAGACATGGTATTTGTTGTTGTTTTTCTTATAGTGATGAGTTCTTCCCAAGACTTGGACAATTAATCATTGATTATGAAAATCCTTTGAAGAAACTATCTGAAGATTTTACAACACATCAACAGGTTTGTTAGTTGATTTATTTAAAACTTGTAACTAGTCGTCTGTGGCTATTTGTGCAAGGCTAAGATGGAAGACTTGTATGGTACAGGTAGATAGAATTAGTAACATTTGCAAAAACTGGAAAGAATAGTGGCTCATAATAAATACTTGTTACTGGGAGCAGTAGTGGCCAAAGGTGTATATGTTTCTTATGTGTAGATGTATATGTTTCTTCAAAGTATGGGTACTTTACAAAATAATATACTGTACTGTTTAATAAAATACAGCTACATAATGCGAATTTAAATGCATAATTTGTTTTACCAATTTTATGTTTATAGAGGGTGTCTCAAGCTTTACAATCACTTCATCCAATTTACCTAAAAAGAAATATTACTGGTGAACAAGTGGGTTTATGCTTAATTAATACACTCTATTTCTTATCAACAAATGTGGCAACATTTTGTTTTCAGTCTTGTAATGTGTGACAAACTGGATTAAATCTAATTGGTATGTTTTCTTTTAGTGGCGACAATCTCAACTACTGAGCATTATAAGTACACCAGCTACAATGCTTTCACCACCACATAGTGAAGTTGTAAGTACGGGTACTAGACATTTTGCCAATACCGTAAATCTTCTATTAAGCACCCGGGGTGCTTAGTAAATTTCTTTGGGGAGGTGCTAATTAGAAGAGGGGT
>JAOBAZ010047672.1:0-12435 GCA_026546875.1 Pteroeides caledonicum | reverse complement strand
ATATATTTCTGTATTTTGAGCATTTCGGATGATATGTTTTTGAGTAATTGAATGCACGCAACGTTGCTCGTTGTTCAAAATAATTGAACGTTTGCATAGTGCGTGACCAAAATATTGCTCAATCAGTAGCAACGTTTCACTTTAAGTACATTTTGACATTCAAAATTGACCAAAAATACACAATACTGAAATACACACGTACATATTTTAATTCGGCATAGAAATTAACAGTTAGGTAAGTAACTAACAAGCACGACTAAAAATTAACGCATGACAAAATTCTACTTCATGCCCTGGTCATGATTATTTTTGACGAATACCTTATTGTTAATTATGAATAATTAATTAGTTATAACAACTTATTGTCTGATACCGTCATCAATGATGAGAGTGTTACTGTGCTAATGACTGGTCCAAACTCCAATGACTAAACGTACGACGAGCCTGTTTATCATTTGTACAACAATTGATGATTCGGCGATATTTGTTGTGGCTAATCGTGGTATGTATTGTTTGTGCGTCCTTAGTTTTTTGGTTTCACTTGGCTTTACAAAAGGACTACCACCTGTTAGGTTTAACGACCCACCGTAGAATTTATCAGCAAACATATTACCCAGAACAAAAACAGAATCGCACAAGAAAGCAATTATACTTGTTAGAAAGGGAAAATCTGGGACAAGATCTTAAAATAACTGACAACGAAACAATTGGATGGTGGGGAGCTTTGTCAAAGAACAAGAAACGTCGGGCATATTACACCAATAGCTACACCAAGAGGGACTGGTGCCGGATCCTTAAAGCGAGACTTGAATGGGGTAAATATTTGGGTTCCTGTGCAAATTATACAACATGGGGATTAAAGCGTATAGGATGGGGAGTTGAGAACAGAACAGATGCTTCTAAAAGTTTCATCACTGACTGGGATATTCGTCCTGCTGGAGAGTTTACTAAGTTTTTCATCCAATCAAAAACATTGTCTGATCACTCAAAATATATCGGTGGGGATTCGTGGCGTATTCGCGTGACAGGAACAGCTTCAGTAAGCCCAACTATTTTTGATCACCAAAATGGAAAATACGAAAGCCTTTGTGGTGGACTAAAAGATCCACCAGCTGACTGGTATAAGAAAGGTTATTGACACCAGTTGTTATTATAGCACTTTTTATATTGAAATTTCAATTTTGTTCATTTTAAACCTATACGCTGTGGAGCCTGCCACAAACAACCACTTAGCAGATCTTACTCTGACCAATCATGAGATGATTTTACCCGCGCCCAGGAAAATTAACCCAGATTTACGTCTCAAATTGGGTAAGATGTCTAAAGCTCCTTCTGCGGTAAACAAGTTTAAAGAAAAATGCAGATTTAAGATAATTTTAGACTATCGAAAAAAGGGATCTCTTTCAAATTATTGCACGTTTCTGGTTCACAGCTAGTTCTAAAGATTAAAACGGCGCGTGACCCAGGATTTGACGTGGTGTATGCATTTCCATTGATAATTACAAGAGGAAAGTTTAGTGCATATAAACGATTTCATTATTTCTCATTGTAGGAGTTTAGCGTTATTTTGTGTTTTAGGCAACATCCAAGGAAAAAATCAACCTGACGGCACCTTAAACGAAACATGTCCATATCTTATGCAACCATTTGGTGACGGAGAACCTATTATAATAAATATACCAAAACCTAAATATCCAAAAATAATTCAAGGTAACAATCTTTCGTGTGTGGTAAGTAATGTCATTTGTAATTTACCTAGTAAGTAGCTAAATCATTGCTATGTTTTTGAGATATTGCTTTTTTACGGATTGCAAAATAGTTTATATCATCGAATCTGTAAGTGTCTGCGTGCAAAAAATTTGAATTGTCAATTATTATCATTATTACTAGCAAAGTGAAAACAATAGAGTAGCTTGATATCGAGAATATCACTTTTAACTAAGGCAAACATGTGTTATTAATATAATTTTTTTTGAAATTTTTTTCCCAGCTGGACTAGATGCTGTTAGAAAACTAATTTTTGAGCAAAATTACGCTGGGAAGCATCAAAAAATATGTCACAACGACTACACGAGTTTGATATCGGGTGGGTTTGGAAGATGGGTAAATTATAGATGGAAGCCGTTTATAAAAGGTATTGGCAAATATTTTTATTCATTGTAAAAACAATATTTCCATGCTCTTCGGTTTCAAAGGTTTGTTAGAGTTTAGAAGTACGGGTTGCTGTAAAGAGTTTTGTACGGAATTTAGTTGATTCAAACATTTAGTTATCAGCATTATAATTTTTCCAGTTCTCTTGATATTTTTTGAATTTAAAAATTTCTAAATTCACATTGAATGATGCAATCATTTGAAAATATTGGGGCAAGAAAAACTGAGAGCAACCGCTGTGGGTAGCTTATACAGCCCACAAGTTTGTTATTTCGCACACAGGTCAACATTTTTTTAAAATGTTGTCCTGTGTGCGGTATTGAAATGTCTGCAATACTGTACCACTTTTGGGTTTTTTTCTGTATATGTAAAACGTTAAAAAGTTTTTTATTCTGTATATGTAAAACGTTCCTCGCGCTAAATGCACTCAACATCTTACAACTTTTCTTTAAATGCTAAATTTTCAGGAGCACTCTTCTTGACGGGAAAAATCGCTAATATTAGAAATACTAAATTTTATAAAAATTCCAGTGATAAACAGTAGTTCATTGTCCATTTAAAATGATATTTCTTGTTTTTCTTTCGCGTAATTTTTCTTGTTTCTTTTTCGAGTAAAAACGCCTATGCCATATAATAAATATTCTTTAAACGTCACTTTTTCGATCTTTAAATGCTTATTCTCAGTTTTTCATGAAAATATAGATAAAGTAATTTCTGACCCACATTCGCGCTAGGGCACACTGTGGATTTATGGAGATTCTGTTTCCAAAATGTTTAAAGAAGCTTTGATGATGGGAAGGTTTTATGAAGTATGCCAGAAGCTTAGAAGCTTAGAAAAAAGGAAAGAAGTTCGGCTACAACATTCAATAAGGCTTGTTGTGATGTCAATCAGAAAGGGGCAGTAATATAGCGGACGAAAAAAAAATTGAAAAATTATTTTATTGTATTGCGCCTCTGCCTACCTATGACTTATGACCATATTTTTCAATATTCTGTTTTTAAATGATCTAAATTTTGGACACTAGACAATGGAGGGGTTGTGCCTTTCCGGAAAGTAGGCATTTGAACTGATCACAAGGCTGATATTGGTGAAATCATGATTCAGGCATAACCGTTTGGCAAAAAAATAAAAACACATAACATTTGCATATATACGGTCAAACTTTGAAACGTTAATTTCTGCTTTTTGCATGTGAACGCCGTCGCTTACCACGATCACATTTTTATTCTGTAAATTGCCATTGAATATTGACAAGATCAACGAGGAGCAGCTAGAGTGGCAATTTAAATCTCACGTCACGTCACGTTACTTCACCTCACCTGACCTCACCTCACCTGACCTCACCTCACTGGCGTAGCCAGCCTGCAAAGTTAGTCATGCTATGCAAATTTCAAATCATTATCATTATTCATTTCTTTAGAAATTCATTGTTTTTACGGTTGATGAACATGGAAATATTTGCATAGCATGACTAAATTGTCGGGCTGGCTACGCTACTGCCTCACCTCACCTCACCTCACCTCACCTCACCTCACCTCTCCTCTCCTCATCTCACCTCGTCTCATCTCACCTCACTCCAACTCATCACAACAAGAATATGTTGAGTGGAATTAGCCATGCTAATTCGACTACACTTACTTTTGTCGTGATTTGTTTCACTAGCTACTTATTTTTTATTATATTATTTAATGTAAAAAAATCGGACTAACAAGTAATTTTTAACAGTTTGACCAAATTTTATAGGTTTTATATGACAAAAGGATGAATGAAAAAAGCGTACTTTTGCTAAATTGGGGCATCCATTTTGTAGCGGCAGTAAATTTTTCCAACTACCAAAAACTGATTGACAAATTTGTTGAAACTGTTCACCTTCAAAAAAAGCACGGGCGATTTAAAGGCAAAGTCATTTGGAGAACAACAACAGCAATTTGGCGAGAAAGATATTTTAACCCACATAAAGATGTCAGACGCTTCTTAACTTTACCAAGAATTCTTTTGTATAACGCATACGCCACATCTGTCATGCGTCAGGCTGGAATTGATATCATCGACGTTTATTCTATGGGTGACTCGTATCCCACAGGTACTTTGAATAAAAACGACCCAGTTCATTACGAAAGACGCACGTTTGAAAATGTCGAGGTATTGCTCCATAAAATGTTTAAGCCTAATTAAACAAATCTAGATTATCCAATTCGGTCTTTTCACCATAGTTTTGCATTCAGTAACTTTTTGAATAGAATGCAGTTTAATTTTTACCCCTCACTATTTTTACATTTTTATGTATTGATTATAATATACCTTAAAATTACGAAAATGTGAAAATATGGCAATATTTAATACTAATAACTTTATAAAGTAAACAATCGTAAACAAAGTAAACAAACACGACTGCTCGGTTAATAACAAAACAGCATTCACGATACTCTTCACTTGCAAATTTTCTTCGTCAACGATGACCTATTGAATGAATATAGGCAAGCAACTAATTGAACATGTCAACGTTGTTTGTGCTTTTTTCCACATCTTTTGAGGAATTCGACATCTTTTAAGTTTGGTATTCATAAGAACTCTTATACTCATATCAGTATAAAGATTGGTTTCAATAGTATAATTCAAAGTTTGGCATTGTTTTGTTTATTAGCAGACCAGCCTGGTTCGAAATCGCTCATCGTCTTTTACCTTAGGTCAACTGCATGGGGGCTTGTGTGTAATAAATCGCATTGTCTTCGTATTCAATAAAGGATATTTGCCAACAGAATAACTGATAATTTTCAAAAGCGATCAGGCAACAAGAACACTTTCACTTCGCGACATTGTTCGTGACTCGATTGAAAAAGAAAGTAACATGTGTCACTTGGTTATCAAGAAGTCACATGCATAGATATATAATCGTGACTCAGTTCGCAAAGCCTGTTGGGGCAATTTTGGGTAGACAAAACGAGAACCAATTGGTAGACCTAGAATCGGGCCTACTGCCCGATTAATAATTGCTAGGAGTCAGCCAGCGGCTATATTGCCCAGACACGGCACACGATTTTTTATAGTCGACTCGATTGGTTTGTTTGCTTTTGAATTATTAGTTAATGAGTTTTTAAACAATTTTTTTGAATTCGCTAAAACAGTGTTAGAAAGTCATGAAAATTTCTTTACTTGGGGTACTTCTCAGGGAAGATAATTTTGTATTTAATTTGAATTACAAAATGATATATTTGCTGAGCAAGGATAAGGTTACACGCCATGCACTGTGTGTACTTGCACATCTTCACTGAAATGTTAAAACAGTTAAAGTATTTGTTCAGGTGCAGCAAAAATTTCCGAAATGTCAATCAAATTATATATAGTCGTTAGTAACTTTTCAGATTTGATAATGATATGAACCTCGTTCGTCAGTTTTCGAATTTTTGTATGATCAGCCATAATGTATAGTTGCAATTTTTAACATGTATGTTTGATAAGTGCCATCAAATGACATTTTCCTGGCTTGTGGCAGGTAAAACCTTGGAAAAACTTTATAACATTTATAATTATATATCCACATTAAGAATTGTTATAATAAAAAAATGTTGGTTGGGAAGACCTGTAAATATTGCTTTAGCAATGGTTTTAACACCAAAACTGAAGTATAGTGCCTCGGCAGTATTTGGGAGTAAGTCTGAATAAATTGTAAAGCTGGCAATGTACAACAACCCCATTTGTAGAATGCATCTTCTTTAGAATTGTTTAACCAATAGGATTGTTATCAAGGTATTTTAAATTTAAAATTTCCTGAGGTCAATAGGTCATGCGCATTGTACTTTATTCCGACTTCTAAATCTGCTAGTACGGAAATAAACAAATTTTATGTTAATCGTAAAAGGGAATTCGGCAAGAAGAAATATTCACTGGCGTAGCCAGCCTGCAAGGTTAGTCATGCTATGCAAGTTTCAAATCATTACCATTATTCATTTCTTTAGAAATTCATTGTTTTTACGGCTTTTGAACTGGAAATATTTGCATAGCATGACTAAATTGTCGGGCTGGCTACGCTACTGTAAATATTGATATAATTTTGGCTAAAATATAGTTAATATATAATATATTAAAATACAATGAAAATTTATATAAAATATTTTGTGTTTTTTATACGTGTACGTGTACGTGTACGCGTACGTGTACGTGTACGTGTACGTGTACGTGTATGTGTACGTACGTACGTACGTACGTGTGCGCGTTTAGGGGAATAAATCGCTTGAGCCAAAACTCCTCGCACGCACAGATTTTGCCCAGGGCGAATGAAACAAAATTTTGTTTTTCATATTTTTTAGCTTTTAGTAAAATACTCCGGCGTTCTGTATTTAACAGCATTCCAGCCATGTATTTTAATAATATAGCGCGTTTAGCTATTGTTGCAGAATATTTTTAGTATAGAACTGTTAAGCCTTATGTCCATAAATTAGATAGCTGTTCTATATATGCACTCTAATAATAAAATTATTTATAATCTATTTTAGGCTATGACAAATATCTGAAGTTAACATCTGTACAAGTGCCTAATTTACTCAAAATTTATTTTCCACCCTAAGAATTTTTCGAAAGGCGCGCAGAAATGTATGATCGCAAGGTGTCATCACAATTACGACAAAAATTATTTTATGAATTACCGAGAGAATCACCGTTGTCGTTAACGAATTGTACTTTTCAGTTGTGACTGAAGCGATTTTTTAGTTCAAACAGTGTCATTGCCTTTACTTTTTATATTATCACTATTATTTTTAATAATTAATATAAACACGTTAATCATGATCCAATTTGATATGCGTGTAACCGCCAAGAATGTTGTATTCCACTTGGCGGTTTTTATAGGCAACGAAATTTGAAGAATATACTTATAGTGTTCGGTATTATCTCACTTTGAGCTGGTTAACTTAACTTATCTAAAAACCTGTCTATTGTTGCGAAATGACGCATACCTGGGTGATTTTAAAGTGATATTGGTCAGGTTTTAGTGAATTTCAGTCATTCTTAGTCACATATGAACTTTTAATCGCGACCTAAAATTGCATTTCAGCGAAAATTTATACTTTTGAATGTTGTGCTTTTTAGCATCCCAATAGGCCATTTTATAAAACAGTGTACAGCATGCTTTGAAAGGTTATAGCTGGAATTGAGTTTAACAAAATATTTTCAAACTTTTTAGACCCTATCTATATTTTTGGGTACACTAGTGCTTACATCTGGACAAAAACTGGCGAAAATATTACTGGACAAAAAATTACTGAAAATGTTACTGGGATATTTTAAGAAGAAAACCCAAGCAAAGTAAGGCATTACTTTGCTGGAGTTTTCTACTTAAAAATATCCCAGTTACTTTCTCAGCAACACACTAAAGAGATTGAAACATAATTTCTAAACTTAACGCGTCTAAAAAGACACTGTTATCGATGATAAACTCACTGGCGGATCTAGACGTTAGTCAGAATAAATATAGAATTGTAATTTAAGATTCAAAATAACCGAAGGACGATCGCATTGGTAGGATTTATATTCTATAGATTCTATAGACCAATCAGATTTTATCTAGATACTTTGAATTTTAAATTTCCACCAGTCAGTTGTGTAATTTATTCTGACTGACGTCTAGATCCAGCGCTGGATAAACTTTCTTCCAACTCACTGCCATTGTGTAGTGACCAAGTTTCGTCCTTTTGGGGCGGTGTGTGTTGTTGGCACACGAACAAAGTTGATTTTCTACCAATTAAAACAAATACCAAATAACACGTTTTTCTTAAAGTTACCATATTTTATAGCAAAGCAATATCCCAACTATTTCAATCAGTGCACAATGCATCTTGTTACAGGTCTATAAACAATATTACCAATCGCACACAGAACATCAACGATACCCTTGCTTAACTCAAGCTAGTAGAAACAGAACTTTATGCAGAAGTTAACTTTTAAACTTTATGAGAATGTACTTTTTTAAAATTAGTATATCGTACTAAACAATGATTTGCCAGATGGAAATCGCTATCTTAAAATAAACAATATAACTATCCAACATAAAATATATAATTGTGAATTATATAAAAGTAAAAGCAGTAACCAAGACAGCAAAGGATCGAAATATAAACCTAAAACGTCGTGGCTATATATCTCCGGTAACCCCAGACAGATCTCAGAAAACAAGATCTGCCGGTAATCGTCTCCTGTAACAGATTCGGAATTTGTTTTATTTTATATTTTTGAAACTATCGGCTGGTTGTGGCTTTTTACGTTTTTAAATAAGTTGAATACATTCTGCTGGTTAAATTCGGGGTTTCTGGGTTAATGGTATTCTGGATTCAGTTCCGTGGATTTGAGACTACTTTTTTCTGCCCGTGAAGCATATCTGATATAAATTTGAATAAGCGTAGTAGAATGGTGTCATTGCATGACACAATGTGTTCTAATTATGAATTTGGTTTTCAAATCTGCAGAGGTACCTACTCTGCATAAGAATAGAAGTTAGGTATAAAGGCATTGTTTTCAAAGTTTTGATCTAGCTTTAAAATAGATCAAATGTTAGCCACGGTACAAATCTGCTCCCAGTCAAAATTTTATAAAAGAAACGAGAAAAAACTTAAAGTTTTTTTTGTCAAAAGTTTAAACGTTTTTCGTTAGTGCTAACAATATATTTCAATTTTATAATTATTTAAGTTATTTTAATCTTATCATTTCAGGTTTATACACATATTATTACCCAAAATGACCAAAATTACCCAAAATATTTTACTTACACTGTAGATAAACAGAAAAATATCTTTTAACTAAATAATAGAAAACTCTTTCTATTAATACAGACGTTCTGCGAAGGGAAATAGTGTGTAACAGCTACAAATGCGACGGGACATTGATACCTAATAGATTTAGAAAATAAAGTAAGCTTACAGGAGATTGGTTAAAAAGACTTTTCAACAGCGTCACCGTTGTTCTGAGTCATTTGTTGCGCTATACCAAACAATTACAGTAACAACAAATGCTTTTATTTAGGTTGCGACCCAAATTTCCTGCTTTATCTGTGGGGGCCAAATTTCCGAAGGGGGCCAAATTTCCTGGTAATTTTGGCCCCCGGGGGGACAAATTTACTAGGAAATTTGGCCCGGGGAGGCAAATTTCCTGTCACACCGGCATCAAACTATCAACTGTGTCCTACTAGATAAAAAACTTGTTGATACATGTATAGACAATGTATAGGTGTATTGACGTTTGAACCTTTGACAAAAGCCACAATGTTGCTGATAGAAGCGGCTCGTCAAGCAAGTTGATGAATTGGCTGATGAGATGGAGATTCTCACTTGATCACAGTACTGTACATGACGATAGGACAGACAGCTCCAGCTCCAGGTTCGCAGCTCCAGCTTCAACCTGGAGCTGGGCGGGCAAAATGTACATTTAAAGTGTAATATCTCGGCAAGGAGTGCGAATTTTGCCCTGAAATTTTTCCCCTTCTTCACCGACATCACTGCAATTATATAAAACAATTCCGATGACTACAACAGCTCTAGTTTTTTCAGGAGAGCTCGCAAAAGGCAGGTAAAAGACCAACGTAAATGGCGAGCACGCCATCCACAAACTGCTGCATGTGTGCGATAAAAGTGCCATATTTTTTCTCCGGAGCTAGAAAGCCTAAATATTATCAATTTCCCTCCTAGATTAGTATCACAGGCATTCTCTGTCGAAATGTTGAGGCGTCGTCGTTTATAGTATTGTCTGGAAGGCTCGCAAAAGCTTACTGCCGTTTAACGTGCGTGACTTCATCGAGCAGAAAGCTAAACAGTCATGATTGCAGTTAACACTTATTATCTTTTTAAAGCCTTGCTGTATCGCTATCAAATTTTTTCCCTTGTTCGTCAATGAGAACACAATTGCTTGGCAGCATAGGTTGGGCCGAAACTACAAAGGCTGGCGTAAATGAGGTCGCAGAAGTTCAATAGCAATATCTTGGTAAATACTCAGAGTTCGAGGATGACACATGCAAAACCCCTTCCTCCCAAGAATACATTCACTTACATGGGGGTGTTTGTATACTTGTCTATCGCGTGGTATTTTCAGAAATAGTCGCAAAAGCCTTCACTTCAACGCACCAAGTATTGCCTACAGTCACAACGTAAGCTCAACATGCCAACAGACAAGTCGCTTTTTAGACGATAAATATCGATAATAACACCGTATTACGATTTTCCCTCCTTCGAATGTAATATACCAACGAATTAAAGCACTATACGAAGTTAGATGCATCGTAGATTTACCAGGAAAGCTCGCAGAAGCTCGAGTTCTCTTCCAAACAAGCGAGTTTGAAGCAATTTTAAAACGTTTAAATCCAGTATTTTCCATTGAAATGTTCAAACCCACGGTTGACGAATGTCACGTCGAAACTCGGTACTACTTGTTATTCCATACTCGGCAAACTTTCGTTGTTTTTCGTCCAACTCGATAAAGTTTCGTGGCTTCGTTATTCGAATTATGGCCGTATAAATGAGAGAGTGCTCAATACCTACAGTATAATATAGGTAGAGCCGTTGGAATAAATAAATAATTGTCCTTAAATGTTTACTGTTTCCTACTCAGAGTTTCACGCATTGTAGCAATCATCAGGCAATTAAACGTATTCAGCTATTCCTCTTATATTGTGTTTTCGTCGTGTCCGTGATTGACATTGCTCCAGGTTTGTTCCTGTGACGACAAGTTGAAGTGAGTTCGTTTCTTTTGCTGAGGAGTGATTCTTTTCTCGACTTGAGAATTAATAGTTTTTCTTCGAGGCAGAGGTTGCACTTTTTTGAATTGTTTGAAAAACCTCTGGCATGCTTCATGTTTGACCATTTGATGTTATGATTATGTTTTCTCTCTTTAGCCACCAAATGTATTTGGAAAGCTCGGTTTCATTAGAATATTTCTCGTTGCGGTTTGATTTCAAATGGTTTAGGTATCTTTGTTTAAATGCTTTGGCTGTCATCCCGATGTATTCTTTGCTGCTGTTGTCATTGGCTTTTCTTACTTCGGCTTTATAAGTTAAGTTGGTAGTCAAACAATTTCCAGATAGAGCTAGGACATTCGATTAGTGTACGACAGTTGCATTTTTCTCGTTGATTGCAGTAGTTGGGGGGTTTAGTGAGAGGAGTTGTGTTTGTTAATAATATTTTTCATGTCTCCATGCAGCTATAACTGACCTTTACGTTGTTGCGGTTAAAAGTTTTGTGTAGGGGATGAGTTAGCTTATATTAATATTTAAAAAAAAAACATGAAAATCGTAACGAATAATAATATATCTGATAGGATTGGCCCTACATTAACGAAAGACGCATTCATCACACTGAAAGATCATAAGGAGAATTTTGACAACAATCCGAAGTGTCCCTTAATCAACCCGAAATGTGAACTTGGCAACTAAGTAAAGCATTCCTAGACGATATCAACACGAAACTACGTTCAATTTACAAAGTAAGCCAGTGACGAAATGCCGACAACGTTATCGACTTGTTCATCAAAATTTCTGAAAATCCTAAACACAGTTTCCTTTCATTTGAGATTGTCGACTTTTATCCCAGCATATCAGAAGACCTCTTAAACAAAGCAATATCTTGGGCAAAATCGAAAATCGAAATCCCCGACCAATAAATTGAAGTAATAAAAGCCGCACGTATGTCGTTACTATTCGGCAAAGACAAACCCTAGATAAAACGAAATAGTTCCACACCATTTGATGTCTCAAGGGTGGATCCAGACATTTTAGGGAGTAGTTCCATAATATTAGGCCTCCAAATAACTAGGGGGGTCAGGGGGCATTCCCCCCCTGGAAAATTTTAAACTGTAAAAGCCCTGAAATGGCATTTCCTGCATTCTGAGCACTGTATTTACCTGCTGTTAGAAAATTTTTTTGAAGCTGAAAAACCAATTTTTTGCAATAATGTTTTTTAAATTTTTAACTGAAAAGGCTCTTCAGAATTTTTAGTTAATTAGTATAAACATGTACCCAAGAAAATATCATTCTACAAGAAGTATACATACAATCAATGACAGGGTAAAATAGTAGGACGTAAACTGTGGACATGCAACACTTCTGTATAGTAGGACAGAACTGGGAATGTAAACTTTCGACAGCACCACCGATAGTCAAAATGGGATTAGCCCAACATTCCAATACCAGAATAAAATAGTAATTAGCAAAGAAGAGATATCAAAATGCTGTTAGTTTCCTGTTCAAATCCAGGCATATTTATAATCACAATATTTTATAAAAAGACTATATTAAAACAAGAAACTAG
>JAOBAZ010047561.1:0-12441 GCA_026546875.1 Pteroeides caledonicum | reverse complement strand
GAACCATAGAACCATAGAACCATAGAACCATAGAACGATAGAACGATAGAACGATAGAACGATAGAACTATAGAACCATATAACTATAGAACTATAGAACAATAGAACCATAGAACGATAGAACTATAGAACCATATAACTATAGAACTATAGAACAATAGAACCGTAGAACGATAGAACTACAGAACGAGTTTCCCATAGTACTTAGCGTTATTTACTTATGTTAATATATGCTAATTATTTGATGACTCGTATCATGATTTTATAACCCATTTTTGCGTGCTTCTGTACGCAATGACTGCAGTCTCTAAAATACGGTAATTTCTTTTCAATTCGATCAGGCACCATCATATCATATGATCATATCGTATGGTTTTATGAGTAGTAAACGATGGAAGGTTTAAAAACAAAACCAACAGAGCGAAAGTATTGCAATTTTACTCTTGAAAAAGAAGGGGAATGGCTTGGTCCATTCTACTTTATTCAAGGCGCCGACACGCAGTTTGGTTTGAAAGATAACTGGAATAAAGTGCCCGAGGATGAGCAAAGCTGGCAAGACGAAATGGACTTAGCGCGACAAGCAATTGCTGCGATTAATAATCTTCGTCCTAGACCGAGATTTTTTATTATCTGTGGTGATATGATTGATGCATTCCCGTGGAAGAAGTATTATAATACACAGTTTGAAGACTTCAAGTCCATCATACAAAAATTGGATTGTGAAATACCATTGCTATGTGTTTGTGGCAACCATGATGTTGGTGACCAACCAACTGTGGAAACCATCTCCAAATATAAAACGAAATACGGCGATGATTACTACAGCTTCTGGGTTGGTGGTAAGAAATATTGCTGTCTCTTTCTGGTTCATATATAACAAGCTAAGGCTTCAGTTCTAACTCCACTGATTTAGCCAATCTCTGGAATCCAAACTGAAGACCAGTATTTGCTAGCATACAGTCTGTCTTTCTAGTTGACTATAGTCAGAGGTAACCAGATGGCTCCTTTTTTTGTTGGCAACTACTTATAAGGAAGGGGTGGGTGCCACTCCTATCTCAGGGATTGGTGATTTTACCAAGGGAGGAAATCACAGAAACACTTGAAGCATGGGAGAGATCAACTAAACTCTACTCACCTCATTAAGATTGAGATCAGGGTTTTCCCGGGTGGTCACCCATCCAAGTACTAACCTTGCCCAATCAGGCTTAACAAGCAGCAAGAGTGTAAGGCCATTTCATGGCATAGCATGCTCATATGGTATTCAAAAATGAAGTTACACAGATCCAGATGTGTATAAGTACATTTTTGTCCATAGCAGCAATGCCTTTATAAAAGCAATAATGGTTTTTAGACCTTTCACCAGCCTAGGAATACACGTCATCCTATATTTATTTATATCTTGTTGTAGGTGTGTTTTTCATTGTTATAAATACTCAGTACTATGCCGATGCTAGTTTGGTGCCTAAACTAAAGAAAGAACATGATTTATGGCTTGATGATCAGTTACAATTAGCTAAATCAGCCAAACATGCTGTTGTATTTCAACATATCCCATGGTTTTTAGAAAGTGCTAATGAAACTGATCAAGGATATTTTAATATTACCAAAAATGTTCGAAAGGTATTACTTGGGAAACTGCACCAAGCTGGAGTGAAACATGTGTTTGCAGGACATTACCATCGTAATGCTGGTGGATTTGATGGTGACTTAGAAATGGTTGTTACTAGTGCAATAGGGTTCCCACTTGGGGATGACAAGCCAGGAATGAGAATTGTGAAGGTGACTGCTGACAAGATATTACACTCTTTTGAGGACATTGAAACTTTTCCAACAGAAATTGACTTCAAATCATAAAACATTGTTTTTAAGTAATGGTAAATGCTGTGCCAACTAATGGGTAGTTGTAGTGCTTGTAGTACGGTAAATAAATTTGTGTTTGGTAACTGGTACCAAATTTTACCAGAGAAATCTTGTAGTGGTACCTCCTGAACAACAGCGACTTTAAACATGATACAATATAGTGAAGTCCTCAGATCAATTTTTTGCCACCTGGAGTAGTGGCATCATCATCATGTGAATGATTATTACCTACCAGTAACTGATATCACTTGGTGTGATCTGAAAACTATTTTACTTCTCAGAAGAAAACCCTCACAGTCAATGGGTTAAATACAGAATTTGATCTTCACATTATATGAAATGACAAGCCTTTACTTTGTGTAATACCATGACTGACTTGTTAATTACAGTGAGTTTCTGGTGTTCCCACTAGGTGATTTACGCTTGCTCCGAGTAGTCAAGTTCTAATATTCCTCACTTCATATGTACAAAGGGCAAAACATCCAGCAAACAAGTATATACTCTTACAAAACAAAGAGATAATTACCAAGGGAATACAATCACACAATAAAAATTACCATATTAATTATATATGGCTTGTACAACCTTAATACCATGACAAACTGGAAAATTAGTGATTAAAGTGCCCTCAGGACTTTGACAAACCTCTTTTGACTTTCAGGGATAATCACAGCAATCACTAATTTTCCTTATAGAATTGTATTATAATTATCAGCATTCAGTTGGTAGCAGTGACAAAGCCTGTCTAACAGTTTAGTCATGCTTTGTAAATTTCAGATGATTCCTTTGTAAAATATGTGTACATTTATTTTATGGTTTATGGATGCACCATTAAACTTACTGTGACAAAATTGTTTGACAGGTTTCCCAACTGGTTGATAACACAAATGTTTGGCTTGTTATTCAACATATCATTCTCAACCTTATGCAATAATTGTTACATTATTTAAATTTGTTTAACTTGTTCATTGTGTTTCATGATTTACCAGTACCATAATAAAAAAATTACCACAGTAATTTAGATATAAGTATTCAACTATTTGTCACTGTATCACAAACAAACAAACAAAGAAGAAATACTAAGCCAGGATGTTAGGAATCTTTGAGCAAACATTCTTTTATAAAAATATTGACACGATAAATTATATAATAACATTTTTGACATTTATACATACAAATGAATTTTTGGTAAACTAGAAAGGTGTTGATGACTATCCATCACCACAGGACACTGATAATTTACTATGCTTTGGTAAACTAAACTACTACAAAGGTCCAACTTTACTAATAAGTTCATCACATATTGCTGTTAGTTCTTTATTTTCATTTGTCTAAAATAAAAAATATATAATTGTTTTGAGTGTTACTAGGTCGGTCAATGAATAACCATTTTACCTTCCCCAGTTTTCTCCTTTTCTTATTTTTTTTCTATCTTTCTTTCCCCATGTCACTCCTATTTTCATTTTCTTTCATTTCTCAATCCTACCTATCCTTTTCTTGTTTCCCTTTTTGTATTTTATGCACACTTTCTTTCCCTTTCCCATTGCATCTTTTCCTCTTATTTTAAAAAGAACATGACTAAATCGTTCATACCATAGATACCATATACCTCCTATATCTATGGTTCATACAGTCAACCTCGTACCCAGGCTCTTTGCTGTGACGCTCCTAGGGCGTCCGAGCAAAGAGCCTGGGTACGAGGTTGTCATATAGTCCACGCATGTTGTACTTACCTTTTGATCTAAATTTTGTTGCAAAGAGGAAATTTTAGATCGTTCTCTCTTTAATGTTGCTTGGAGAACCGCTACTTCATTTTTGTTTGACGCTTGTAATTTACTTACTTCGGCGTTCGCGCTGTAAAAGACAAAAAAATTTAGGTAAAACAAATAAAACTCGTGGATACTTCGACAATACAACCTTAACAAGTCGGTTAACAAGTGGGTTCACTTGTCTTTTTTGACGCGAGTTTGCACGTTTGTTACAAAATGTCGAATTAAGTTACTAAAGCACGTTTAAAATTTAACTGATGTTCGTTTTGAAGTTTAGCTATGCGCTATTATACTTCTACGAACGTAAACTTCATACCGAAAACTATAAACTTCATAAGCTTCATACTCCATAATGTTGGAATCAACATTGAATTTTGTACGTTGGAAAAGCGCAGCATTGTTAAATTGACGAAGTTGCGTACCAAGTCAGAAATTTTACTTACTCTTGTAATTTTTCTTCGGCATGTTTCTTTAAAACTTGATAATTTGCTTCTGATTTTTTATTACTTTCTTGTAGGTCTTTGACAGCCTTTTTAAGTATCTCTTCATTCTAATGAGCAAAAAAGACAATATTTAATAGTAAACACGATATCACCAATACTATATGAAATATTCGTCTTGAATGCAGTGGCTATAATCCTGGTTCACATATACTAGCAGAACAATATAAGCAGACAGTAATGCCACGTTAAAATTTTGGAAGTTCCTGTCTTCGCGCAGACCACATTACGCATGTTTCGCAGCCAGTAAACTGTATGCTTTGGCCAATCAGCATGCTGAACTGGCTAGTCCTCGTCAATAAACTGTATACTCTGGCCAATCAGCACACTGAACTGGCTAGTCCTCGTCAATAAACTGCATATTTTGACATAAAAATGAATACATTGTACCACGAAGTAGTCCTTCTGTATAGATCTTTATTCTACCATATTAGTAAGTTATAACTCACTTAGTCGGTTGTAACTCTTTGTGTACTGTGGTTACGCAGGCAGCATATATCTACTTCAGCCGTACCGTAGCGATTTCTTTTGTGTGATAGGCATTAGTCATACTCTAGTGCTCATAAAACAATGGAATACGGTACGTTCCGCTACGATAGGGTTGAAATGGAAAGCGGCACTTATAGTCGTGCATCGAACCCCTTTACGTCACTCCCCAAGTGATGTAACTTGAAGAAACTTTAATAAGTGGCCACTGTACCTTTCGATATCCTTCTACAGCGGTCTTAAGTTTTTCGAATCGCGTGTGAAGATGCGCAAACGACTTCTCTGTATTGTGTAAATCATGTTGAAGCTACAAAACAAATCACATGTCCATAAATTGTATTTCAGCACAAGTATTGCTATAGCTTTACCCTTATCAATGGTTGACAACTGATTGACAAAATAACTTCTGTCTAGGGTTCTAAAGATGTATTTCTCTGCGATGTTCGCACACGTAACCATCACTTGTCGTGCTATGACGAGCCTCACTCTGCGTAAAACAAGACTTACTCGCAATATGAAAGATGCTGCCCCGACTAACGCCTTTACACGTCTGTGACTACTAGAGACTATTTCAAGGGAAATAATTTTTCACGTACGGGAAAATGTTCGTTTATTCTAATGGCTCTAAGAATTTCCCAAGACTATTACGAACACCCGCAAACTTCACTATGACAATTTGCCTGAAATACCTGATCTCGTTCCTGTACAATTTCCGAGTTCGCTTTCGCATGTGAAGATTTGTCTTTTTCACGATCCTCTGAAATCGAAAAGTCAGAGTATAAGGAAATGTAAGCAGAAGAATAACATTTTCAAGCATAGTTTTGCAATGTTTTCAATATCACTCACCTATCATTTGCGCCATCGTTTGTTCATACTCCGACATAACAGCTCTATATTAAGTTAAAAAAACTTATACTAGTGTAATACTGTTGTGGAAGTACAATGAAAGTTCACACTAAAATGCTCAGCACACATTATATAACACACACGCAGACACTTTTTCAAACATACTTCATTTCATGGATTTCTGCTAAGGCTTTCTCGTTTTCTAACGTCAGCTTTCTCACTTTTGCCGTTAATTCCTTAATTTCGAGTTCGGAAAATGCACTTTCCTCTTTCCACTAAAATGCAAAAAAAAGGTTAGATTATTACATTATTATCGTGAAAATTACAAAAAATATTTACATCTTCTCTTCATGTTTCGAATAACTAAAAATTGTGAAGCTTTCTGTTTAATGTCTCCAGAATTCCTAGTCAATTTTGTTGATTACATATTTCCAAATAAAACAATAGTCACTGTTTCCATTAAAATGTTTGTCAGTTTTTCTTATTCTGATTGCAAATTACAAAAAACTCTTAAATTACAAAACATTCTCTTGATTATATATTCCAAAATAACAGAAATATTGTTCGTCTAATTAAATCACAAATTAAATCACGTTTTGATGATTACATGCATAGTTCCAAATGAAGAATTACTGCAAAGACGCTTTATGAACTATTTACGTCCTTGTAAGCAAGCTTTGTTTCACGAGGGAAAAATACGATCGGACGTAATAAGGAAAGTGTTGATCAAAAATCGTCACTTCTCCTGTAATTAGTTTTAAAATATTGTTAATTCTCAGAATTGTAATATTGTATTTCTAAATCTCACTTAGGGTTACAGTAATCAGGGTATTATGTTGTACCAACTTTTACCCATCCAAATGATCTAATACACACTTTCGACAATTACGTCATTTGGCCTGGGAGCCTCGCTCCCATGAAACGTTAGCCAATCGCTTTTTATCGTCTTTTACTGACGACAGCGAGGCTCCCAGGCCAAAAACCATTCATGACGTAATTATCGAAAGGGTGTATTAACAAAGTGATTTACGACAATTGAACAGTAAAAAAGCGTCACTTATATTTACCTGGGTCGTTAATCTGTTTCTTTCATCAACGACAGCTTTATCGAGATCACTTTTAGAATAGAGCAACGGCTACAAAAGACAGATAGTATATTATCGTAAAACTCGGCATAACAAGCAAATGTGTACAAGTAACTTTGTACAAAGTTTTATCAAACAACACCTAAGTTTTCTTTAACAAACCTTTGTTAAGTAGGCAGTATAAAATACAAAATCAAATAGCGAAATGTCGATAGACTGCCAAGTGTGTGTGGCGTTGACCTAATAGTTCAAATGGAAGCTACTACCTGATCTTGTACAAGGTTTATGAATACTAAATTTTCCGTACCTGCTCGTCATTCTAGCGTATGTGACCAAATTGTACGCGCTTATAAACATTCCCCAAGAGGGAAGAAATCATCGCGATTGACCATGACAAATTGATAACAAAGGCCATGTCCTTGCCTTCGCTTCTCTCTGTGTGGCTTAAACTAATTGGTGTTCTCAACATTGGTAACAATGTTTATGCGCTAGATCAATAACTTAAACTTACAGATTCTTTTTTGACCTTTGTCATCTCGCTTGGCGGTTTTGTTGCGGTGAGACAAAAAAGCCAAGAGATTACGTCCCACATCATCGAGCGGCCATAGTGCCCCCAAAATATGAACAACAGAAATTGAGACATACAAACAACCTGCTGCCACCGAAAGATAAGAAACCAATAACAAAACACTACATGTTTGGAAATCCTACTTTTTTGATGCTGTCGTCTAGAAGCCAGCTTACTGTATTTGTTTGATAATCTTTTTATTTAATATTTATGGTAAATAAAAAAAATAACATTTGTGTCAACAGCTATGTTTACAGGTAGCTGAATATAAAATGGCGGGTATAACTGATGCTGTCATAAGTCTTATCTTGTTAAAAGACGACTAACTTCAGTAATGTTGGTATACTTCCAGGGGGCGAAACTAGAGAGCGCTAATTGCGGGAGATGCATATTAATATATTCGTGTCCTGCCCGACAGATTTCTTTTGTAAGCGACTGTAAAAACAATCTCTTACTGTAAAAACAAGCTCCAATGATTTTGCTTCTCGACTTTTCACCAATCCAGGGTTAAGCTAGCCCACTTTTGAAGAACCGGCCCCACTGATGTGAAGATTGTGCGTTTTTATGTGTGCAATTCACAGAACAGCGGAAGTAAACCATAACAACATGCAATATTCCCGACAGACAGCTTTTGTACTTAATGTAAGCTATAATGTGGAAGCTCTACAAATCTAGCTCGGTAAAGAAATAAGCGAGAATCTAAACTTACTTGAACAAGAGACGACTCGTCTTCCGTCTCACTCCCATTGTATTTTGGACTATGATCAATCACTGCAGATTTCTCACTGTTACAAGTGGTAGCCTAAAGAATACAGTTACGTCATAAATAATCCTACAGAGGATTGACCTCAAGCTGCAGGTCTTTATTTATGGAGTGTCATCTTTTCTTTCAAAATGGCGTTGACGGAGTTAACATTGTTGAGATGTCGACTATTCTAAGCGATAATCCGACACAAGCGAGAAACGGTGCGAGAAATGAATTACGAGCTTTAGTTTAAATTTTTGTTAGGACTGTTTCCAAAGTTTCGATTTAACTTTGGCTAACTTTGGAAGACCACTACTTACGAAAGGGTAGCTACTTTTGAATTTTTTAATTCTCAAATCGCGGTAGCTTTATAGAGACACTTTACTGGGCGCGTTCCACGGGGAGGGTACTGTGTCGACGAGATAGAAGGAAAAACATCCTGCTAACTTAGACACAACTATGGTAACAAAATGATTGGTATCTGGTAGACTAGAACATTAAGGAGCTTATCGCAAGTTAAAAGATGACGTTAAAACTCAACCAGTGAGTTATCCTAAGATCTAACTGGCGAAATGAACATGTCATTCATGAGCACATCTATACTCTCAGCTTCAATATTGGAGCACAGATAGACCAAGGTAATTATGTAGCCACAATGGCCATGCTAACATTGCGATGAGTTCTTGCCCATGTTTATCGTTTTAAATACTGTTACCAAAACCATGTTGCTGCAGTGGCTGTCGTGAAACACAAGGACTGTTGTCATGGTAAATGTCACGGTTATTAAAATACTATGTGTATTTTTTCAAGTTCACTGTATATGACAATATTATACATATATTATATGTGTTATTTCGTCAATTAAGTTCGCAGTGTGACAACATAAGAAAATATCATTAAGGTAATGTTTGACACTAACTTTTTGTTCCGGACTAAATTCGAACAATTGATCAACGGGAGCAACTTGAGGTATTTCAGCGGGTTTTTGTTCTTCACTCGTAGCTTCTGAGACGACAGGCACACGACTTTTGGACGGTTTCTTCGGCGGTGTGTCCATTCCGAGAAGATCTGAACTAGAACTAAACCACAAAATAACACCTTGAAAAACAGAACAAACTTGCAATGCAAGTGTAACGAAATATATCATCAACACTAAAACTATACGGCAAATAGTAAACTATTGCATAGGGAAGCTCTCGTGTCATTGTTGAAGTACGGATATGACGTTGAAGTGAGGCGTACTTAGCTAACGGCCAACAAGGACTTTTACACTTTAAATATTTTACTTCCTTTATGAAAGAATAGATCTCAGGGTAATCTTTTGCACTATTTTGTCGTTGTTTAAATCTAGAACATTTCTGTGTCAATTGTACGTCGCTTTACAATTTGGATAATATTGCATATTATTATAGCGCCTATATACGTTCATGCATACACTATAGACTATTTATAACGTCAAATCTCCCAAACAAACCTCACAATTTCCAAAAGACAGCTACCGCCTTTTTTCGGGCAACAAATGACTTCATGACGTAGTCCAAGCGCGCAAAGCATTACCTTCTAGATCAGAGTAAAGAGATTTAACGATGAAATAAAGTAACCTGTACTTACATAGCTCCAGGGAAGATGTAGTCGGCCGGATTAGCTTGAGCCAAATCAGGTAGTGCTAAAACGAAAACACAACATTATACTAACAATCAAATTCGAAACTTATTTGGCACATGTTCATGACTAAGACATTTATCTATACTCAACATATACGGATACAATAACATGGCCACTGACGGTTTATTGAGTCTGCCAAAATATGAAAAAATTAATATATTTTAATAAGATGGATATCATTATACACTGATTGGCCAAAAAAGCTCGCGGCATGCATGTCCAAGTAATGTAACTTTTCTTCCTGTACAACGAGGTGACGTCATATATGTAGCTATATGTATAGCTGACTAGAGCTGTGCACTAGTAATCTATAATGATCGTTTAAAATCGTCTTGTCTTGAGAATGTCAAAATACATTACTCTAATACACATATATGATTGTGCGTTGATCAGTTACAAAGTTCAGTTGTCATATCAGTGATCACTTTTCAAGCAAAAATACTCAAGGTTTTACCCAAACCAAATATTTTGTACAGCAAAGACTCCTTGCAGCAACAATGATAGGAAAAATTCCCTCAGCACCTCGCTTTGCTTTCTGTTTTGCATCTTTTCATTAAAAAATCAATACAATAGCTTTTCATTTGAATGTAATTATGCAACAATAATGCATGTTCCACCATTCTTGGCTTCAACATCAATCCATAACCTATTTCGCTTTTATATCTCGTTTCCTGCATGCAAATAGATTTTCTTTCGCAAGACATAATGGCGTTAGCCACAGTTAAATACAAAAGATCGACAAGGGGCGGAAAAGAGTCGACAAATGTTCTTTGGCCGGTATACATGCAGGTCTGGTATTAGTCACAATGGGTACTAATGAGTCAAACCGGTCAGTCTTTTTTTTGCACAGCAGTCTACATAGGAATAATAATTGACGTAATTTACTTGTATTCGTTTATATACCTTGTACCATAATTGTTTAGAAGTATATTCTTGCATAGAAGATGCAAAAATAAGTGTCGAGTTCTCTCTTAAAACTCTTGTTCTCTGTGTTAAATTTTTAATCAATTTCTCAATACAATTAAATTGCGTCTCTGAACACCTCGTTATACAGTTGTGTTTTGTATACACAGAGCTAGATGATTTGAAGAAATGAAACCGCCGAGAAAAATACACACAGTTCTACGAAATGCCTCTTATCTTCTTGTAATAGCCCAAACCTTTTAATGACGATATTATAAAATCCTTATTATTTCCGATTAGCTAATTCTAAATGAACAATGTTTTTAGAACGTAAAGAGGCAACTGCCAAAAAGATGCAAACAAGACGCTGGTCATCGACGATTAAAAGTATATACAACAGTTTCAAAGGCTCTTTGACATACCTGTATTTTTTCGACTCTTGTTGCCAGCTGAGACCAACGGGTCGAATTTGACATAGAGAGACTGCCTTGCCAAATCACTCTGAAAAAGGAAAATCGTGAGTTTTACAAATGAACGACTGAATTAGGGATATTTGCTAATAATAAAAGTTGGCTGTGCGATGAAAATATTAAATTACGGCCGCAAACCTTTGAGTGTTCACCGACAGCTGTTTGATTTCAGTATATATATACAGTCATGTCTAGCTGATACGACAGGTATTAATAAATGTAACAGGATGATCGTACTCCTTATTACATTCGCACGTTTGCCAAATTGTTCGATACACTATATGATCTCTATTTTTCGTTAGAAATGACAATTTAAATGCAGCGAGCCCCTGTGGTTTTAACTCAAAGTGCAAAACGAAATTTGAATATCTGCTTAAATAATTAATTACACGAAGTCAAAACGAGTTACCAAGTGTTCTGTATCTTGAGATTGTGAAAGATTTTCAAGATAGTCCAATTCCAAAGCAAAAGCTGAAGAAGAAAATAAAAGGTAGTGGTTAAGCTATGAATTAAGTTTAATGTTTTGGAGCAAATGCTCGCATATGTATGTTCCACATTATTTTGAAATAAAAAAGTCATGTTGAACAATATCGTCATCATGGCATCCATACGGCTACAGTTTGGCAACAGACTTCTTTAGAAAACATCTCCGACCGGGTATAGCTTCCAGGAGCTTATACCGCTGTAACTACTTGACGGCTGAACTAAAGATATTCTGTGAGAATTAATCTTCATAGTCTAGATTTAGCTCACGTAGTTCAAACTAAAAACATACCTGCCCCAGTAGCAGGCCTAAACGAATCTTCATCAAACTTCATTCCAAAGTCTGGATCTACAAAAAACTATACATTATAACTCATTGCTCGCGGAACAGTGGTCCCCGAGCAAGTAAAATCGTCTGGCGTTAGCCAGAGTAAAATCCGTCAAGTGGCCATTTGAGGTAGGCACCGCGGCGTACGATGTTTCAATTTAAAGTGACCATGCAATGAAAAACCGAGAAAACCTTTTTATGTTCTTCAAAAAAACAATTCTCAAATCTCTTTCCCCTGCGTAGAAATTGCTAGACATAAAACACAATTAAAAACCTGGACAAATGACTTTATATATTAGTTGTGTATGTCTTCAATCTTCAGGTTATCATGGCTAGTATTGCTGAAAGTTCGTTCAAAATACTTGGGCCATTACCGATGTCTTATAATGCTTGCTATGATTTTCGATAATTCGTCTCAACTTTTGTGCGCTGTGTTTCTTTTCGGTTTTGTGAAATGCTTGCGATGACTGCATTAAAAATAATGGAAAAATTGGAGTAAGCGGCTGGTTATATGTAGCCGGGCTGGCCCGTTTACCGGGATGAATTGAGTCACGAACATTTTTAAAGATGGTTAATTGCTCAAATTAACTTCGAATTACATTTGATTAGATGTCAAACTAACTAGATTATGATTTGTTATGTAAATTTGTGTCCAATAAAAATCTGTAATTTGTGTTTTCTTAAACACAAATTACAGATTTCTTTGCTCAGTCTAGCGTAAATTGCTACATTA
>JAOBAZ010047450.1:0-12442 GCA_026546875.1 Pteroeides caledonicum | reverse complement strand
ATGATTATTCATATATTATGCATATATGCACGTGATTGAAAAGTTAATATTTAACTTTTCAATCATCTGATAAAAAACGCAAATTTTATTATGTGATATTTAGTAATTAAAACATTTAAAATTATGTCTACAGATGATATTTCTGCGGATATTTTAAAAGCATTGACACTTGAATTGAAGGTTATAAAATACTTAAAAACAATAATGCGGATATAAATTTGGTGAGTGTTGGTTTTCGCACGGCGGCGATATTCGCGTTCAAAGATAATGAGGTGTCGGCCATGTTGGTGCCCCACGTTTCTCTCTTTTGAAACTTGGTCGTTTTTTGTTCGAAAATTGTATGTTTTAACTTTTTTGCTAAAGTCATGAGTAATGGTTGCGGAAATATAAGGAACTGTATATAAGACATAGCAAAGTTGCTTATTTGAAAAATGACGCTTGATGAAGTTTCAAGCCGAATAAAAAATTAGAGCGTTACTCAGCCATACGTCAAAAGCCGGCTTCGAATTTCAATCCTC
The DNA here is from genome assembly GCA_026546875.1 of Pteroeides caledonicum. Taxonomy (NCBI): domain Eukaryota; kingdom Metazoa; phylum Cnidaria; class Anthozoa; order Scleralcyonacea; family Pennatulidae; genus Pteroeides; species Pteroeides caledonicum. The sequence goes on along the minus strand of JAOBAZ010047450.1, from coordinate 11,924 downwards.
GAAGATCTCTCGTGTTTCGCCTCTAAACGATTAGCCGTTATAGGTCACTTAAAATAAAAAAATCGAAGGTTTTTGTTGTTTATATACATAAAATATTGTTGATAAAATATGCATTGCGAAAACTGCATGGCAAATTATGGAGCTAATCTGCATGTAAAAAGTTAAACGTCGGGAGATACTCTTGTCTAAAGCTTTTAATAATAAATGACAACGGGAAATGCTTGTAAAATACTGGCCTGTTTCACACTTGTTGTAAGAATCAGCGATGTTTATTGAAGGTGATTGTTGGCGTGCAAAATGCGTTGTTTCCATCTTAAGAAATCATAATAGATCGCTAGACATCGACAATAAATGTGTACCATACGTATAGTCAAGCTTGCTTGCTTGCTTGCTTGCTTAAAACAATTATAATAATACTTACACAATTTGAATACAGCATGTTTTTCAACTCCTGCTAGGGAAATGCCGTTGAATGGGTACAGTAAAAATAAAATGGCTCCACGCAAAAACCAAAGTCTTTAATGGCCGGCTTAAAGTTTACGCAAATAGTCGCGCGAAGCAAGCTCCGTTTGTTCCAATTCTAAAGAATTTTGTTTTGTTCCGGGTTGCCAGATCCCTGAATAATTAGGCCAACCATTCCATTAACGCTTTAAGAAAACAACAGAGACAAAAGAATCAAAAACAAAGAGAGCAAACGGCCATTCAAACCGTTTTTGGCCTAATTATTCAGGAATCTGGCAACCCAGGTTTTGTTATGGTTGAGTACTTATAAGCAAAAGAACGTTCGCTTAAGCCTGCCGCACACTGGAGCTATGTTCTTAACTGATTACCATGTTGAAGTAAGACGATAACTGCTTAGGAGTGGTTGTTCGGCTTGATTTCGTATCCGAGAATGACAATTAGCTAAACATAGCTCTAGTGTGCGTCAGGCTTTCGACTTATCACTTAAAACATACCACAATGAAATACACTTTATGAAATATTATTTAATTGTTGTTTCTAATTTAAAATAATTAATAAATAATATAAATAAATTTCGATTCAATTTCAATACTGCCTTACGCAATTGTGTTCGTAGTACTTGGGAGTTTTCCTTTGTTTTCGACGGTACGTGTAAAAAAAGGCTCTCAAAACGTCTCCGCACACTGGTAGAAGCTGCTTACACCAATGGTCACTCGTACTCGTGTGCAAGCACATAACTCCAATGTGCGGTGGACTTTACCAAGAAGTACTTGGACATTTATATGTGATGTTCATTGCTAAGGCCTGATTTTGAACAATGTGGAAAACAATACATTGCCGATGATCGCCGACGATTTGCGATATATGAAAACCAGGCTTTATGTCGCTAGTAAAAACAAGTTTTATTAACGACAGTTAAGTGAAAAAAAAACTCGACGTTTGGCCCGGTGATTGGAGCAAGGGCTTTCTAATCTCAGCGCGACATAAACCTTTAAACATCCTTGATTATTAATTGGCTGCCTTTTTTTGATACATCCAGTAGGCTCGTTGCACACGTCAAACATATTTATATACAAGAGATAACTGATAAGTTGAAATTTTGGGTTCTAATGCATTTGGCATATGACGTTAGACGTTTAAATGGGTCTAAGATAAGAAAATAAGATTAAAAAAGCCAGCATGACTTGAATAAGAATAAAGCTACATTTTCTAAGGATTAACTTGTCCAAGAATATAGCCTGTATTTCGTTGTTTTGATCAAACATATTCGAAATTTGGCCACACTTAAGACCGGTTTCCACTGACACGAATTTTCGCGCGAACTTGAATTTAAATTTAAATTTGGACAAAGAAATTCATATCGCATAAGACTTTTTCTCAGTGGAAACCGGACTTTATTTCATGACTGAGGGAGCTTTCGAGCAACTTTTATTTCTTCCATCCTGGGCAAAAAGTTTCCTGAATTATGGTTCATTTCTTATTTAATTAGTGTACAAGCTGTTACCTAAGAGTTCCTTTATGAGCTTGGTTTTCATATAATCGATAGAATCACTGCCATCATCGAATCACCCGGGCAACCTAATCTTTTGCATTTCCCAATGAAAAGGACGTAATTAACGATTGTAGCAATCGCAGCGATTATATCAAAACCAGGCCATAGACACTCTTTATTATTCTATCGACTCTTTTGTTGTTAAATGGGCATTGTTAAACCCCTGGGAAGTTAAAATAGCAAACACAAAAATTTGAAATTACAAATTCGTCTTGCGGTCAGTGAAAGCCGGTTTACACTGAGAAAAGGTTTGGGAAAAATGAGTGAAATGGAAATGAGGAAAATCTTTTGAATTTGAACGAAAGAAATTTATTTCGCGTAAAAATGTTTCTCAGTTCGGTTTACAGTTCGGGCAAATACGCGCAAAGCTAGCTGCCTTTGTTCCAATTGAAAGAATTCTCTTTTGTTCAGGCTGAGTTGCTATAAAAAAAACGAAGCTCGTTTCGCGCGAAAAATTTTCACGCGAACTAGGACTTTCTTTTGTCTTTTGAAAACAGTGAAATGGAACTGGAAGAAATCTTTTGAATTTGGGCTGAAGAAATTTATTTCGCACCATATGTTTTCTCAGTGAAAACTGGCCTTAATTCCGGATTAGGATAGTAGAAAATAACAAGCCATTCTTACTAACGCATTAAGAATGGTTCAACTGAACCGATTTTACTCAAATCAGTTGAAGGAAAATGATTGCAAAGTGGACCGCGCGATATAAATATCAAGTAGAAATCAGCCTTAGCAACAGAACAGTGGTTTCTATAGTGAAACGTTTTGGGGGACATCCTGTATTGATAAGGTTGTATGCGATATACAACCCACAGTACATCAGAGAGAACCGACGCAACCATGAGATAATCGCCGAGATTCAACTCGGCGTCAGTGTCCTATTTTTAAAGATACGGGGGAGTTAAAAGAATACCAGAGAGGCAGATGGGTACTTGAACGTCTTTTGAACTTCTTTTGAGAACCTCAACAACCTTACAGGAGCACTAAGATAAAACGGTTTTAAATATTTTTCCGGCGATATACTTTGCTGGTAAGTTTTACGAAATGAAATATTTTTTGAGGTGCTTGCTAACGTAGGAAATAATAGAGTATTATAATAATTCGTTGCTTTGTACCACTTAATTACTGCATTTTTTGAAATGAATCAGATAACTGAAACGGGGCTACAAAATTAGGGCACGAATTTAAACGTACGTTGCATCATAAAACGATTCCAGTTCTTTATTTATTACTGCGCAGATCTTGCTAAGATGGTTCTCTTTGTTAACATTTTGTTGTGCAATGTAACTAAGTAAAATGAGCAGTAACAAAGAAGTGTTTTTCCAAATTGGCACATCTATTCACCAAACGTTATTTTTTGCGTTGCGATCATTTTGTTACTCGATTTAGTAAAAATTCATTGCAAGTTGTCCATTGCCAACCAGGGAAACCAGGGCTTTAGTTGGAATCGACAATAGAGGCGATAAAACAAATTAGAGAGGATAACGAGGGCAAAAATAACATGCCAAGAAAATTAAAAACCGCCATAAGAGGTAGCAAAAATGCTCCATGGCTGCATGGCCAGATAACTTGACATATTTTATTTGATTAAAGACGGTTCGCAAACTGTTTCAGTTTTTTTAAATTGTCTTGTAAATGGTTCGTCCTATTGTTTACCCCTATCCGCATCCATAGACTAGTAGAGGTTGCTCGAATACATCAAGATAAGGGTAAGGGCAAGGGCAAAGGCAAGGGCAAGGGCAAGGGCAAGGGCAAGGGTAAGGGTAAGGGTAAGGGTAAGGGTAAGGGTAAGGGTAAGGGTAAGGGCAAGGGCAAGGGTAAGGGTAAGGGCAAGGGTAAGGGTAAGGGTAAGGGTAAGGGTAAGAGTAAGGGTAAAGGTAAGGGTAAAGGCAAGGGCAAGGGCAAGGACAAGGGCAAGGGCAAGAGTAAGGGTGGAGGGAGTTAGGGATAAGGTTTACGCTGAGGATTAGGCTAAGCAAGGGTTAAAGTTACTGTTGAGGTTATCGTAAGGGTATGGCTTGGGGTAAGAACAAATTTTGGTGTAAAGTCAGGGTACGTGTTTAATCATATCTTTATTTGATACAGGTTGCAGTTAATACGATTCTGCAATAACAAACGTAAATAATTTAAATGATCGAAGCAAGCAAATTTACAATGGATAAAGCCAATGATGACCTGGACTGGCGAAGCCTTAGATCAAAGCGGCAAAAACGTCCAAAGTTTAAAGACTATCAGGAAGAGCTTTTGCAAGAAATCCCAGGTGCATTAGTTCGCACAAATGTCGCAATGCATGCTATTATTGACGTCACAGCAGCATCGTGCGAGAACCAAAGCTGCGGGATGGGCACTACATCGGGAATACGTAACCAAGCCTTGATCCATTACATTGCCCGATTGGCCAATTCAAACAGCGACAATGACGAATTCGATTTTTCGTTTGTGGAATCTTTACTGGAAAATGGGGCCGATATTAATACAGCGGATAAGTATGGACAGACAATGTTTCACGAGGTCGCACGTTCCTGGAATGTTGATGTAGCTCGCTTTCTTTTGAGCAAAGGTAAGATAAGGCACACCTATTGTATGAGGTTGAGCATGACACCAGGCCGTAAATGGAATTGAGTGCTTCCAGCAGAACTTCGTTTTTAAAGTATTGGGGTCTGGGCCCCCTTTTACATTAGCATGTCGATACTTTATTGCCGGTAACATTGTACCAATCTTGACTACTTTTATATGAAGCAGAATGTTAATTTCTGTAAAATGTCACCCTTAATAAATCAGTACCTTATTTTGTTTGGGAGATGTTAAACAAATGCAGTTCAGAGACGTTAAAGATGTTTTTGTATGGAAGTCATGGAGTTGATGTGAGGAGTATGACAATAAGACCATGTTGATAAGATCCCAAAATTTGAGGAAATTGCTCGGGATTTTGAGTTGTTTTTTTGATCTGTGATGACTTTTGAACCAAATTTTGGTGGACCAAAAGTGGACTTGGGTGATCAAGTCATCAAAGTTGCACAATGACAAACCATCTTTGAAGAATCATTGACGCTACTGTGCGATACTTGAAAGATGTCAATGCTATGAAGTCTTGCTAAACACGATAAAGAAAAAACAATAGCAATCGCTTTTTCAAGTGAACGGTTTGTCAGCTTTCGGAAAGCTAAAATCAATTCGGAAATTGATGAAATTCTGAGGCAAAGGCAGTTAGACTTTCTACGTTTATCTGTAAAAATTGACACAGAAGTTCTTCTACATGCAGTAAAGAATTATCATCATTAAGAAATATTTTTCAGAATTATGTATTATTATTAAATGTAAGTTATAAACTATGAATTAGTTTCATGCATAGACTGGGGATTGGAAGCAGCGCATACCCATACCCTTCGAATAGTTACAGCAGATATTTTAAGCATGTCAAACTAATAAAGCGGGATACTCGAAGGACATTTAAACCTCGAAAGAATTCAAACAGGGCGTTTGCACGTATATGTTATAAACCGAGAACGCGGGAATTCTCCTGTTATTATTATTATTATTATTATTATTATTATTGTTATTATTATTATTATATTATTATTATTATTATTGTTATTATTGTTATTATTATTATTATTATTATTATTATTATTATTTTAGTTTTCGCAGATTCCTGTCCGAGAACACTTATAATATCACACTACAACCAGTAGTCTAGGATATTATAATATGTTCATCTGTTCATCACTTTACGTAATATCCTCGCAGTTCCTAGGGGGCATGCATGTGTCAGCTCTATTTGACATTGTATGCCATTTTATCCAAAAATCAAATTTGTTAGCTACTGTCCCCAAGGAGACAATCACAATTGGTACAATAATACTATTATTATTAATATTATTATTATTATTGTTATTATTATTATTATTATTATTGCAGTGTAAAAGTCTATATGGTTGCATAGTACTAATAGCACATAGGGCGCGAATGCGTAGCCTATGATTATGGTTGGAAACTCTAACTTTAAAGCTATCATTTAAAACCTATTTAACAATAAAAGAATTAAGACCTAAAATATGCTATTTACAATATATAAACCCTTTCAAATCTAAGTATCAGTTCTAGATTCTAAAAAAAGGTCCATTATTCTCAAACCAATTCTATATTCTAAAATGAAGACATAATGTGGCGATTTAACTCTATCGTTAAATTAATATCTATTTAATCATTTGTATATCTAAAGTCCTATTCTCATTGCGATATTACTTTAAATGTTCCCTCGATGTTAAGTGAGCTAACAGCCTTCCGCATTCTGTTTATTACATCTTACGTTTTTGGACCTATCAGTTTCTTTAAGGTGCTTTGAATAGCCTCCCAAAACATCTACGATAATGTTGTATTGTTCAATTCTGTAGTTCTTGTATTTCTGTTTTAATTCCCATCAAAGGGGGCCATACTTTTGTAACTTCTCTTCCGCTTTTTCAAGAGCAGCTCATTTCCAACATGATAACAACTTTCTTTTCATGGTTAGTACTCTATTACATGGTTATTACTCTACTCGATTAGCTCGAACTTCTTGGTGGTCTGCATAAACAGGAACATCCCAATAGGCTTCTATACTGTTGTTTGTGCTCTCATACTTTCGTTTTGGTGTAGTTTTAGAGTACCATTATGGAACTTCGTGAACAAGCTTGTGACTACGCAGCAACTCAAAAAATAGCACTTTAAGAGCTGTGTTATGGCGCGAAAAATATTTGTTTCGCGTTAGAAATGAGCAGTCAGCTAGGATATCTGAGAGGCTCTCTGGGATTTTTCCCACATAGCCTGCATATTAGATCAATATGTGAGGTGGTACTAATCTTCTTTACACTATACAGCTTAGTTGGCAATAGTTGCTCATACAACTCGTACATTCCTGCCACTATGTTTGATGGACAAGCATCCCACTCATTTAGCCATGCAAAACAGCCTGCAACATCAAGATGTTCATCTTCCCATCTGGATTTGAGTAACTTTCCTTGCCAATTTTCATTCTTAATCGTATTAATTCTTTGTATTTCTGATAAGCGTTGTAACTGCTTTCCAATTTTACTACAAATCAATTCTTTTCCCTCTTTTGTCTGGCATGCTGGCTTAGCCATGTTTAGCGGTAAGGTCAATCCTAGTTCCTCTGCATAGTTCTTTGCATCTTTAAGGATTGAATAACTTCCAGATTGTGCCGCACGTACTTCGTATTTGTAAACTAGCTTCATGGTTTTATCATCATTTCTGCACAACTTGATTGCTGCCTTAACTTTTATCATCTTGTACTCCTGTTCAACTGATCTTAATCCTCTTCCTCCTTTATCCCTTGGGATGTACAACAAGTTTGTGGAACATAAGGGGTGTTTTGCTCCATTATCCGTCATTATCTTTCGTACTTCACGATCAATTATTCTCAGCTCTGCAATTGGCCAGTGCAGGCTCCACATCAAGTACGCGAGGACTTGTAAGGCAAACTGGTTAGACGCTAACACTTTGTTTTATCTGATAACATACTGAACCAAAAAACGGACGAACATGTCAGGTAGACTCTTGAAGCTCATTTGAGTGAATGTTGGTCGTCTTGTTTAGCTCCCTCGTGAACTCCCAGGCACTTGTAAAACTTTCCTTTCCGTAGACAGCCAATTGTTGTTTTATCATCCAAATGCATTCCTTTGCCATCTTCTTGCAGCTCTCCTTTCTTCACATGTACTACCGAGCATTTCTTTGGGTTCCATTGTAGTCCAATGTCTTTCATCTGTTCTTCAGTCGATCTTAAGACTCTTTCAAGCTTGGTAGCTGATGCTGCAAAAACCTTCAGGTCGTCAATATACAACAAGTATGTGATCTTAACACTCAGTGGCTTAGAATACCCTTCTGCAGCTCTTAGTTGCCAGGCAACCGGGTCAACACAAAGTGTAAAAAGTCTTGGACATAAAGCGTCTCTTTGAAGCAGTCCTCTTGCCTTATTATTTTTATTATTATTATTATTATAATCATTATTATAATTATTATTATTATTCTTATTGATATTATTATTATTATTATTATTATTATTATTACTATTGTTGTAGTTGTTATTACTATCATTATTGAAATTATTCTTAAATTTGCTGTATTTCAGGAGCAAATATCAACCAGCAAGACAAATATGGACGTGCACCATTGCACGTTGCGGCAGCTGTGGATTATACTGAAATGATAGAGTTTCTGTTAAGCAATGATGCTGATATTAGCATCACGACATTTGGCGAGCTGCAAACACCGATACATTTTGCAGCAAAAAATGACGCTTGTCAAGCTTTGAAGTTGTTGATAAACTATGGCGCTAGTATACATTGCAGGGATTACCAAAACAGAACGCCGCTCCAGGTTATATACCATATTTCATTTCTTATTCACGTGACAAAATGAACACGGATTGGTCACAAGAACTATAAATGCAATATAATATAAATATATATATATATATATTTATATTACTGCAAAATGAATATCTTATAATTGTGCACGCTTAGATCAACCCAAGTCAGGCGGAAAACTATTCCAGTAACAATAACTTTTTAATTTAAGCTTTATGACATTTTTCAGTGATTTCTAACAAAATTGCTGGCCGTTTTCGGTTGAAAGAGGGAAGAAATACAAATCGATAACATAAACAACTGAATCTGTCCCATGATTTTTAAATGATACTATTTTCAAGAATAAGTACAATTATTTTCACGCAAACGAAGAAATCCAGAAAAAAAGGTGTGAAAAAAATTTTCAAAACCACTTTTAAAATGCATTGCACTTACTTGAAATATTTCGCCCTTTTGTTTAACGCCTTGGCTTGGCCAGAATAAAATAAATTGTGCGCTTGGTTGGATGGAGTTTAATAGCTCAGTAAAAATTGTCGATATTACAAAATTTCAGTCTGAGAATAAAGTAAACATGTCTGATTTGAAACTGAAGCTATTATCTTTATAGGTCGCAGCTTCGATGAGCAGATCAAAAGCTGCAAGGTATCTTGTCGAGTTGGGCGCACCAGCTGGTGTATACGATCATAATGGTGAAATGACGTTGTCCCTACTCATTCTAAAAATGCCGGAGGTTGCAACAATTGCGTTGGATCAGTTTCGCTCCCAAGACATGATCAACAGGAAAGAATACAACTTTCTAAATTACGTCGAAGGCCCTCGTATATACGACAAAGATCCAAGGGAGAATAAAGCCCGTTCTCCACTAGAGGTTGCTATTCAACACGAGCAATATGGAATCGTAATGCACCCTGTGATGAAGAGACTGATCAACAACAAGTGGGAACAGTTTGGAAGGAAAGGAGCACAATCCGATCTGATTATTAATGTTATCTTCGCCTTCGTTTGGACCATCCTTGGTATAACAATGCCTAAAACAGCAGATCAGCTGTATTCGCCGTTAAAAACGACGTGGTGGCGTCTAGTTTTTGCCCTGATGGCGATATGTTTAACATGTTTAGAAACGTTTAAACAGGGATCAAACTTGGTCTACATGAACAAAGCGATACGAAGATGGAAAACGTTTCGTCAGAAGGCTTTAAAGAACGACAAAAGGTTCTGTCATCCACAGTGGTTAGATGAGAACAACTTCCTTGAGAAAGAAATCAAAATTGCTGAAGAGGAGCGCCTTTTTTCCCGGCAAGATGGATGGATTTTTCTGGACTGGATAGCACTAGCACTCATTGTTGCTGGACTTGGATCACATATTGCCTTCCTTGTGATTGGCTCAAAGGATTCCCGGGATGTTCACGTACGGATTGTTGCATTTCTTTTGATAGTGTTTTGGGTTCGACTCCTAAAGTTTACACGACCATTCAAGGAGCCAGGTCCTTTTGTTGCCTCCATAGCACCAATGCTGAAAGACTTCGTCAAGTGGTCGATTCTTTTCAGTTTATTGTTTATCCCATACGCGGCGATTTTTTGGATGATTTTTGGACAGGATAGCAGTGAAACTGCGAAATCTCCTTTCGATATACCAGGCCTTCTTTTCACTGTTTTTACTATGGCAGCTTTTAGCAATTTAACTCCCATTGAAGACTTCGAATCAATCGATAAGAACATGGCGCGTTTACTTACAAGTACATTTGTCGCGATATCCACAATCATCACCCTGAATCTCTTGATTGCCATGCTGGCTGACACCTTTACCAGGATGTACGAAAATTCTTTGGAAACAGCAACGATGCAACGGGCAAAGACAATACTGTACCTTGAACAAACACTTTCCTCAAATGTTTGGAGAAAATACTGTGAACATATTTTAGGAACATGTAGCCCTGAGGTGACATGTTTAAATGAAGACGTGTTGGTAGGCAAACGTGATAAGAAAAGGCTGAAAGAAACACTTCATCGATGTGTGACTGAAATTCACTCCCTTGTTACCCAACGGTTTGCTGAAAGAGTTGGCAGCGAAAAATCCGATATGGATCGATTATTGGAAGGCTTTAACGTCTTGAATAACAATCTTATGTCTACTTTAGAACAACCCTCAAAGGACAAAAAGAGAAAAGCGGAAGAGAAGAATGCAACCGTTTTTAACCTAAATGTTGTGCTAGAGCAGTCAGCAGGAAAGGCCATGTGTCCATTTCAACAAAAATCAGGGCTACGAAAAACCAAGAATATCACCTCAGTCGTTCCACTATGCTTGGCAACAACAAAAGAAAAAGAAGGGAAAGTAAAAATGGACGGCAATAAAGCTACGCAGCTGTACCTACGAAGCTTATCCATTTCATCGGATTCATCAAGTCATGGGCCTGAGCTGGAAGAAGGAAAGCAGAGTATTCGAGGGCAACTATATAACGTCCTCGACATGATGAAACAAGCAGTGAAAACTGGAAAATTGAACGTTAAATTTAATGGGAAGGCGCTCACAGAAGACTCGGCGACAAATGAAGAAACCCCAGAGGAGTCACACAGTGGAGAAGAAACTGAAGCGTCGATAGTGGATGAAGCAATGTCGCCAGTATCAGAAAGAGATTGGTCGCATTATGAGACACAGTTGAGTGAAAACCAAAATGGTACAGAAGTATTAAGTCCTGTGCTGGATATACGAGAAAACAGATTTGATGTTAGTGTTCAAAGTTCACATGATTGGCAGCGTAACAACAACAGAGGTGAACCGGGCTCACCTATCGGAGAATTGGGTAATGCTAGGGATTTGTCGCAAGATGCCATGTCCAGAGTCACGCTTAGTCAGAACAAAAATTCAGCAAGCAGTAGCGAAGGTGCAACAACGTGCGAAGACTCATCAGAAATACTCCAGAACACTGCGTCTGGAGAAACCCATAAAAGCAACTACAATGAAGTGCGAGAGTTGGACACCAATGAAGACACAGATTCGGAGAACCATGCAATGCTAGAGGTAATGAACAACCACCACGACCACCAATTCGAGGCAGACAGTCAACAAACAAGCAACGGTGTTAACACCATCCACTCGGGAGGCTTGACGAGTGTTACCACTCAAGGGTCTGACACCGACACTGGAAGCCATCGAACAAGCACAGATTTCAATAACAATCGATCAAGTGAAGTCATTGACACTGATTACGTCAGCAGCAGTTTTGCAAGTGATTTAAGCGATAACTATCTCAACGAGCATGTCATTACATCTCCAGAAAGTGGAACAAGCGGGACAAGCGTAGATTGCGGAGCAAGTAGTTCCCTAGAGGTACTTTCAAGGACACCGCGCGTGACGTGGGCAGACGATGCAGATAATTTCAGCGGCACGCCATTTGTTAACATCAGGGAAATATCCACGTCACCATCTCATTCTGAAAACTACGGAGATGAGACACATACCAGCAACTGTTCAGGCTGTGAGGCAATTCATCACTCAGTTGTCTGACGTTTCATTTAGTATAGATTTATATTTAAAATATATATACAAA
>JAOBAZ010047228.1:0-12456 GCA_026546875.1 Pteroeides caledonicum | reverse complement strand
TAATATGCAGTTTACTGGCCAGAGTAATGGCCGACAGCATGCGTAATGCGATATGCGCGAGGACACAAACTTCAAAGATTCCGATTCGAGTCGATCTGTTTATTCTGTTTATTCGGTGGCCAAAAGTGTTGCCTGAGGAGGAAGCTCCAACCCCCCGGTATGACCGTTCCAGCATTCCAGAATAAGTGAAGTGGCGATGCAAATTAACGTTTTGTTAATGGGACTTTTAAATTTCTAAAATATGATATACATATAGTAGGATTTTTAAAGTGTCCGGGTTTGCATGTTCTTAAATGAATACAAATCAGAGTTTCAATTCAGAAAAAGTCCCTATGATGAAAAAATTAAGGCAATTTTTTTCGGGTGATCACTTTTTGTTATGAGCAGAACCGATGCGCAGAACGTTCCCCTTTAACATATAAACGAGCGTCGCTTTGTCCGCTTTCATTTTGCAGAGATTGCAGCAATCCATCAAAAGCACTTCTTCTGGTAAGTTTATATTGCTCTCAGACTCATACGTTTGTTGCATTTGCTGTTGTTTTTTTACTAATGTTAAAAGCATAATTTTGGTGTTTTAGTGAGCGCTGGATAATTAGAACCCCGTTTAGACTCAGATGTATTAAATCACGCAATCAAATTTAATACTTAGACACTGGGGTGTATTTATTATAATGGCTGCACCACGAAGACATATACAAAAGTTATTAAAATAGTGTAACTTGTTGATGAATATTACATTGCTGCTAAACAGGAAAAGACGATGTCATGACGATAGGCGAATTGAGTACCGTGTAAACGAGTTCTAAAGAAACTAAGCTCGGTTCAGCAAACTGAAACTTCAAGTTGTTACTTGAAGTTCTTACTCGATCTACTCATAGTCACAGTACTAATTAATAACTGGTGATTTTTAAAACTATGAAAGTTAAGTATGTGCATGTTCGGCAATGAAAAACCATTGTCTTTGAGGTAAAAAACGCGAAGCGACTGCAACAAGCCCGTAACATAAACATATGCATAAACGATTATAAAAATAACACTAGATTGTACTAGTATTCTTACGACTGTGTATAGTTGGTATCGTTTATAAAGTGACTGAAATTTACGAAACAGTCATTTACGATATGGGAACCAATGTGCCAAGGTTGCACAAGGAATTATTTTATGACTTCTTGGAAACCGAGCAAAAGCGGCACCTTTAGGAAAACGGAATAATAATTAGCCAATCCCAGCCACCTTACACGTAAACAAACCCGCAAGTTCCTGGTTAGCAAGCATTTCCAAGAAAAAGTAGAAGAAATGAAGTACTGTTGCGACTATATCAAGTAAAATATTTTCCTGAGCTGTATGTGACGTGGTAGAATATCTTAATCAGTTGTTAATAATATTTCGAGTTGTCCTCATACTCATTTATTTTTATCCGATTTTAATGGTTGAAATACAAGTTTAATAGCTATACTATAAACTCTGTTAGGTAATGAGAAATGTAGATTTTAACAAGTATTTTATTATAAAGATCACGTAGTTGTGTGAGGAAACCTTTTATTTGGTTTTGAATTACTCCAGTATATTGCGTTTCAGCGTTCCAGCATTGCAGTCCAATTACGGAATATTAATACAAAAATTTCCATATTGTATATCGTTGCTTCTCGGCAGTGGCGTTTTCCACAAAAACCACGCCCGCCCCCCGCCTTCCGCTGTCCAAGAAACAATTTTTAAGAGGAAATCCAAGTAAAAATTGTTAGGGAGATAGATATAGATAGAGATAAGGACTGATTTTACAATTACTGTTTACAGTTATCACCTACGTGTATTCACAGTGTTTTATCTAGGTTTAGCAATGTAGAATTAGTTTAACTCAGTATTTCCGTGAACTCGCACCAGGTCTTTATAACCGCTCGTGCAGATGAGGAAAATTGACAAATTTTCAAAAAATTTCTCATCTACACAACCAAATAAAGATTGTCACAAAAATTAGCACATAAAAATTGCTCTTGTAGACAGGGCTTCAAAAAGAAACAATGTTTTAAATATGAATACTTGTGAATGCGCGCCGTGAGTATGAATGAACGGGCGAGGATCGGGCGAGAATCGACTACAAATTGCGCTTAATTGAGGTGAAATACACTAAGCTTAATGATTTCACAAAACTAGTAACAAACGAAAATTTACCGAATAGCTTTTCGATGTGAGTATTGCATGCATATTATGCAATTTTTGAATTGGAACTAGTTTTAGGCCTTTTGCTCACGGTCAGATCAGCTACATGTTGGATTTTTTGAGGATCACGCGCTTGGTCAACTTCGTAGCTTCCGCTAGACCGTTTTCAGCATCAAAGTGCTTCAACTTTTTTAAGTATATGATATTTTTATGATGTTTGTTATTTCATAGGTGATCTCAACTTGCATATTTCTTTGTCATCCACTGAAATTTGAATGCACTTGAAATGAAATGTAAACTCTAAGAATATTTAAACGTAATTTAAATGCAAGATTCAGATTGTATAATTAATTAATTAATTCATTCATTAATTAATAAAAGTTTTGATGTTATTATATAGCTTTACATTTGGAAGGACGAGTTTGAAGTTTCCGTCTATTCGTCAAATCAAGGTCTTCAGCATTTGGATTGCTTGGCTGGCAGCCAATTTGGGGAATTATTGTAATATATGCTATAATGCTTTCTAAATTACTAATAGTTTTGTGAAGGTACAGTTTCTTTGGAAGAAAATGAACAAACAGGGACAATTCCATTATGCACAAAATTCAAACACTGTGTCTAGTGGATGTTTGTGACTACAATTAGTACATTATAGCCTGCAGTATTAGCAATTAACTTTATTATAAAATCTGCATGCCAAGCATATAAAAATTACTAAAGGCTATTTTATTTTTTTTAAAGCAACAAATTTTAGTAAGGAAAAAAGAAAGTTTGAACCATGGAGGTAAAATTGTTATGTTATAAAACAGCAATAAAATTTAGGAAATTTACCAAAACGTGTAATGGTAAACCTTTTTTATAGAGAGGATTAGATGGAAGATTATTCGACATTGCCCTGTCAGATGATCCGTGCAGTAAAGAATTTGACTGTGTTGTACTTCTGAGTGAAAACTTGGATTTTGATGAGCCTAAACTGGAAACTTTGAAAAAGATATTGAGTACAAGGGAGCAAGTAAGTTATTGTCCGAATAATATGTCAAAATAAATTGAAACAGAAGATTTTTGGAAATTGGTTACATAGAGCGCAGTGTGAACTTATATACAATATGTCACTATCTAACTAGATTGGCCCCAATCTAGCTTTAAAGGTATTGTAAGAATAATATTGAATTGTGCTGAACTTATGGAATTAAGTGACATTGGATTGCTGGAACAGTTGATAAGATACCTGTAGTGTGCAAATTGATGTAAGGGAGTTCAGGGCATTTTTGTACACATTATTTTTGAGTATTTTATTATTAACTACTGGTATTTTATTCATTACAGAATGATGCCAGTTTTAAAAAGGAAATCAGCTATTTTGACAATGCACCTGAAGTCAAACGTCTGGTAAAATATTTTTGGTCTTGTTTTAGTCCATATTTTCATAATATTGTATATTTGTTTAACTTGTTATGCTCAATAATTTAAGGTCTACTCCCCAACTGGTCCAGTTAACCGAGATTATGATGATGTTAGACGTTATTATGATGCAGCTTGCAATGGCCTGAAACGGTACAGAAAATTACTATCCATTATGACAAGGATGTAGAAATGTAGTTAACATTGGGGGCGGGGTGTAGTAGTTACAAGGCATTACCATGGCCTTGGTTTATTAGCAATGACATCTACTGATCATTGAGCTATTACAACTTTATTATGTTTGTTGTCTTTTTTTAGAGCTGTTAAAGCAGGAGCAAAGAAGCCAATTCTTGTAATTCCTGTTCAAACATCTTTTGATTATGCTTGGACTGTGTCAGCATTAGGAGCACTTCATGCACTTTATACAGTAAGCTATTTTTAGTTTTCATTTGTAGTTTTGTTTTTAACCCATAAATGCATGTCCAAGCTCCTCTCTTTCAAATGTAAAATTGTTTGATGTTAGAAATAGTAATAATTGGGTAGCATTACCCTGTAATAGCTTAATAAGAGACATGGATTGATATATTTTATTATTACTGGCACCTTCTTGATTGGTAGAATTGTGTGATGTTAGACTGAATATAGAACTAACCTGTTTGGGCTGGAAATACCAATTTTAACTAGAGGAAGGTTCTAGATCATAACACATCACAGGGGCCATAGGGATGGGGATCCTGAGGACACTGTTACAACTCTTGACATGTATCCATAAGATATTTAATTTACAGTATACATGTATTTTCCTCTATTTAGCCCATTGAGGTAGCTGTGGCAGATGAAACTAAGGCAAAGAAAGTTGAAAAACTTGGACTTTTTTACGGAGGAGAAAAAAAGGTTAGTTGATGATCAAAGTTATTTCTGCATAAATCCTGTTTTAAGATAAAATTTTAACTTGTTTTAGGAAGGAGAAAAGTGCTTGGAATATGTGAAAGCAGTTGAAATTGGAAGGTATTTGTATATTTTTGAACTTGATACCAATAAGCTATGTAAAGTTAATTTTGAAAAGTTAATTTCAAAACTGACAGTTAAAATTTTAAGTATATAAACCTTAGTTAGGTTTACCAGTATGATATATGTAAACTGAGAGGAAATGCTGCAAAATTTTACCTAAACATTTTATGATTGCGTACTAAAGATCATCTCAAATAATGAACTACAATTTGTAAAATTTTTGTTATCTAATACTGGTAAACAACTGGAAACTGCCTTGTAGATGACATTTTTGTATTGCAGAACTGTGTGCCGGGATATTGCAGCTTCTGATCCAGAATTTTCCTGCACAACTGAAGTTGAAAAGTATGTCAAGAAAGTTCTTGATGACCCAACCATCAAGGTACCATATAGTATCATAATACCATACAGTACCACATGTAGTATCATATAGTACCATATAGTACAACATCGTACCACATAGTACAACATAATACCACATAGTGTCAAAGTACCACACAGTACCATAGTATCACATAGTACAACACAGTACCATAGTACCACATAGTACCATAGCAGGGGCAGATCTAGGATTAGTCAAAAGTCGTTCTAAGTCAATCAGATGTCTAGATTTTGCATAAAGTTTCTTCTGATTGGCTTATAACAGCATTTGACCAACCCTAGATCTGCCAATGCCATAGTACCATAGTACCACATAGTACCATACTGCATATAAAACACTAAGTGGCCCTTGTGGCCGGCACCATAGCACATGGGTGAAACAACAATAATCTTGTCAAACATTCTTTTTAAGTTTTACCTTATTTTCTTTGTTTTGTCTTTTCAATATAGATAACAGTAACAAGTGGTACAGAAACCCTCACGGAGAAGTATCCCTTACTTGCCAGGGTCAACAGGGCTGCCAGTGGTAAAATATTTTTAAATTCAGTTAACAAAATAATTACTGTACCAAAGAAATTCCTATTACAATAAAATTTGGTCAGCCTTGTCACATTGCCTTTCTTTAACGTGATATAGGAGAATTTCAGAGGTTTTTAGACACGTGCGTTTATAAAATAAATAACCTTTGTCGGTTGGTCCATAGGTAGCCCAAATATACGCTATGCCGTCTATACACTCATTTATCTAAATGTTATAATTTTTATCTTAAAAATCATTAAAAGTATGTGCGTAGTTAAACGAGGTGTACAACAAGCAACGTATTTCAATCGCTTGAAGGACACACTGTAAGCATTCAAACATAGGTTTTCGTTACTTTTAACGATTTTTAAGATAAAAATTATAACATTTACATAAATGAGTGTATAGACGGCGTAACGTATATTTGGGCTACCTACATGTATGGTTGGGCGGTTTCTATCATAGATGGTCTCCATATTACTGTAATATAGGCATGTGACGAAATAATCACTTGTAGGAGTAAATACACACATGCGCAGTTGATTTTGTTGAACGAAAACACACGCACGTATCATTGAGTATTGCTTTGATTGAAAATGTATTGAGAACGAGAGACATTGTAAGTAGACGAAAAAACGTTAACTAGTGCAGGCGTTATCTGAGATCAACCCTTGATCAAATGATACAGAACAGCAATACATAACTTTACAAGTGATCTGAGTCACAACTCTTTCTCAATGATTTTCTTTTTCTTGTGAATTAATATATTTTATAAAAAATTAATGGAAAAATTTATGTTTGTTTCAGTTACTCCTCGGCATCAAGGCCGCGTGATTAATTTTGAATATATGCCGCTGACTAAAATGGCCATTGACACCACTTTGATGTTGGTCGGAAAGGTAAAAAGAAGTGATTTAATGCGCTCTAATATGCATTGGTTTGATTCTTTTTTCTTGACGCGTGAAATTGTGTACACGTACATTGTAGCTAAATACCAGAAATATTTAAAAAAATGTGTTTTTTTTTTTTAATTTTTAGGGGGTAGCTTATGACTCAGGAGGAGCAGATATAAAAACAGGAGGACACATGGCGGGCATGAACAGGTGAGAACATACCTTAAAATGTAGGCCGTGCGGTAGTACTTCTTTTAATATTCACTTTTTGTAAGCTTGCATTCTTATTAGTTGATTTGCACCATGCGACAGGATTTTAATAAACATCAACGTAGTACAGCCGTTCGTTATAGCCATACATGAAGTTTTTATCACTCAAATTGAATTTCAAAACATACACTTATTAAGAGAACAAAGAACGAGACATTTAATACTACCGGTAGTATTAAATGTCTCGTTTTTTTGTTCGTGAACTCGTGCATAGAAACCCCAAGAAGGCACCCAAGAGTGTTGTAACTCTTAAATATTGCATTCCAGAGTGACAGTTGTACACTTCAAAAAGTAATATGGCATAAAGTATTTTGATGGTCAAGATGTTTGCGATGCCTTTTTCTCTTGAATGTGCTTGTTGCGAAGTGTTTGATGAATAGTCACACGATTAAGAAACGATTCTCGTTTCTTCGTGCGTGTTTACGTGCGCATATGCAAGTGCGTGAGCGTGCGCGTGTGTGTGTGCAATTCTCGTTCTCAATTCTCAATACAAACCTCTTTTTCCTAGGGACAAGTCAGGAGCTGCTGCAGTGGCTGGATTCTTTAAGGTATGCAAAAAAGATTATATTCCATTTACAATTATTTTTAGCTAATAAGTATTATTACATGTTAGGTTTCTAATTTTGAAAGATTGATGTACAGTTTAATTATTAAACAATGTTTTCAAAAACAGATTTTGTCCATCTTGAAGCCGAGTGGTATTCGTGTACGTGGAACAATGGCAATGGTTCGTAATAGTGTTGGTCCAGGTTAGTGAACCTTGAGAATATTCGTTCATTTGGTGTGCTTTGCTCACGAACCCTTAGTTTTATAATTTTTTGTTACAAATTGTGCAGTATTTTGTTTTTCGTATTGTGGTTACAAAAATTATTTATCAATAAAAATATTTTTTTGTTTTTTAAAAGAAATGTACGTCGCTGATGAGATTGTTACTGCCGCTTCTGGGGTGAGGGTACGCGTGGTCAACACGGACGCCGAGGGACGATTTGCCATGGCTGATCCCCTCTATTATATGAAGGAAGAAGTGAGTCTTTTTTGTCCCAACGTGAGCTTTTGAGATCTAGTTTTAATAAAAGTCATAAACCGTTTAATATGCAACGTTGTCCTCCTGAAGTGATCAAGCGTTTGACAGAGTAATAAAAAAGCATGCGTTACTAGATTGATAAGCGAAATGGCGCGTCAATAGTCTTGTTAAACCATTGATGTGCAAAACACTTCAGTTGATATGTAAAACTATCGGGGATTACACAAAGTATTAAGAGAATTAAGAATTGTAATGGAAATTTTATAAACATAAAATGGTTGTTTCTTTTTTAATTATCATGCAGGCGTTAAAGGAAGTTAATCCATTCATTTACACAATGGCTACATTGACTGGTCATTGCATCAGAAGCTATGGTCCTGCTTATTCTGTAAGTTGCAGTTTATTACTTTTTCAACGAGTTGTTCAAAAGTTTGTTCTAAATAGTTGGATTATGTGGTTAAGTTAAAAAAAACGTCACGGAGTTTGGGCTTGATGTTCCAGTGTTCCATTCTAGTTCAACTTTGCGTTCAAGTTGCGGTCATTTGAAGTTTCAGATTCAAATTGACCATTTGAAACATAAAAGTTGGGCATCGTTACTTTAAATCGGACAGTCGAAGATCAAATCGAACTTCATATAGAACACAAAAAGGAATGAATAACGCGCTTCCAAACAACGCGTTGAAAAGAGTACAGTAAAGTTGTCCAAATTGTAATCGCATAGTTGTATATCGTTATTGGAATGTGATAAAAATAAGCGAAGGGAATTTGTTGCGTAACTTCCAAGCGGTTTCATAGACTGGTATTTTATGTTGCGATAATTTTTAGGGTATCATGGAGAATGGTCCAGCTAAAGAAAAAATGGTCTGTGAAAAATTCCAAAAAGGTTCCGTTTTACTAGTTCACTAATTAATTGTTTTCTAAAGTTTTCTTAGTTACGTGGTTTCTTTTCACTTAGTTGTTATTATTTTGAAGTTTATTGAATATTTGACATGTTGACATTATCAACAAGTCTAGGTGTGAAATTTATCAGCGTGTATAGGGACCCAAACAGTGTCAAGCAAAGAGCCGACAGTTTTTGGAAATAAAACCTTTTTCTTCGAAAGATCATCGTTATACGTTGATTCATTTAGTAATTAACTGATTTGACTGATGCAACACAAACTGTGCTTAATCTTTTAGTATTTAATCCTTTTCGATGTTTACTTTTTGATTTTATCCTTTTACGCGTTCGCATTTTTTATTTGTTCAAATAACATAAAAACTTGTTTATTTTGTACTCTAACATTTATTCTTAGTTGCGGATGCTTACGCTGAGCCTTGTGAAATCTCCACAATGCGTCGTGAAGTAAGTTTTTATATTGTTATTATTAAGTATATGATAATTGACAGATCTGGTTGCGACTAACAACTACGCGTAAAGATTGCCAAATATGTGTTTGTCATTTGAAATGTGTTTTTAGATAAATATGATAAAGTTTCAGTGAGCATTTACTTCTCCACACAAAGGTGTTTTGACGGATGACTTATACAGCGGTTTCCTCCACTTCACTTTATTTCCTTCAGAATTCGTTGTTAAGCCAAATCGATGGCTTAATTTTTTTGATAGTTGCTGCAATGCTGTGTGTACTATTTTTTGTCTTTGTTTTAGGACTTTGATGCTGTCAACAAAGTGACAGAATATGAAGATATCCTGCAGTTAGATAGCAAAACTGGTTATCGTGGACACCAATTCGCTGGGACCTTTCTCACTCGTGCCTCTGGTTTAGACAAAGTAAGTGACACAGTGATTTACACTTAAACATAATGACAAACTGTAACAACAACACTTACAGCTTCGATCCCACCTGGATCCCTAGATCTTGGTTTGGTGCTGCACTTTAACTTTGCCATCAATTTGCACACCTTCTGGAGCGACCTTTAACGAGATCCCCAGTTATTAATTAACCTAGATTAGCTGGCCAGTTTGATTATACTTTGTTTACACTTACAGAAGTTCTCCGTTTTAATTTATTGTAATTATTTTTAAAGCATGGTCTTGATGCTGAAAAGGAGAAGCAGCTGCCTTACGTTCATATGGATATCGCAGGCTCAAGTGCTCTCTACCCAGACATGCCAACCGCAACACCATTACTTGGTTTGTCGGCTATGTACGTGAAGGACCGCATTTAATTAAGCAAATCATAACGACAAGAAAGTCATTAAATCACAATAATTAGCACAAACACATTGTAATTTGATCTTTAAGTTTAACTTGATATTTCTGATTCGAATAAAAGTCATCATACTCCTAAAAGTTTTATTCTCAGAATTAAATGTATGCTACTGGATTGACTGGATTTTCTTTGGTCTTTTTTCTTTAATAGCTGCACCCCCTGGTTGAGGTTTAGATACCGATATATACCCCCGAAGATATCTTACCTCGCTGCAATCACCACTAAATGATGTTGCCTTGCGCGAGACCGTAATTGGCCAAAAGCTGCTGACTTGGCCGTACAGCGTGTTCCTCTTTATGTAGTTTACTGGCCAAAATGTTGGCGGACCAACCAGTTTTGCATGTTTATTGGCTGCCGCTTTGTTAACGTACAGGCTGGCCAGAGTAAGGGCCGCTTTCCACTTTAATCGTATCGTAGCGAAACGTACCGCATTCCATTGTTTCATGAGCATCAGAGCATGACGAATGACTGTCACACAAAAGAAATCGCAATACGGCTGAAGTGGAAAACGGGCTTAATGGCCGACAAGATGCGCAATGGGATATGCGCGAAGACATAAACTTCAAAGCTTTCGTTCATTACTTATTTTGTGGTAATATATTCTGTTGTAAATATTTATGTATAAAAAAAATAAATTGAAAAATAAATTCCAAGGAAAAAACTAGCTGATCTGGCTGTAAGCAAAAGGCCTGGAACCAGCAAGAGAATGGAAATCCATTTTGGCGTTTCTTTGTATCTCTCTTATTTCTTTATGGTATTCTTTGATAAATGAGCTGTCATGAATTTAGGAATGAAATAAAGTATATTTCAAGAAAAATTTAACCGTTTTAACCGAGAAATGGATTTGTATTTGACTGGAAGAAAGATGAAGAAGTTGCGCGGCTTTGGGACTGGGAATGAAAGTCAATTAAAGATGGCGGGTTTGACTGGAATATTTGAATTGTTCTGCTTCAAAATTATACCTCTTAATAATTTATTATGAAATTCCTCTTGTGTATAACGTTTGTGCTCAATGGCCAAAAGATTTCATTTGGAGAGTTGTGAACTTATTGCGCCAGTGACGGCCTTGGAGTTTGTGAATACATTTCTTTTAATTGGTAAATTGTAAATATTCATTTTTTTAATTTATTGAAGCATAGGGTATGTTGGAGAAATTTTTGAACTTTAATGATTCAGTAATTTTTATTTCAGGTGAAGGACCTAATCTTAGTATTTATGATATTACAAATGGAGAAAGAATTATAATAAAAAGAATTTTTGACAACCAAAGAGTACATTGTATTCGAGGTAAATTGTGGAGAAAATCAGAGCAGAAACTTGTATCTTTAACTCATTATTACATTCAGGTTTTCTCAGTAGTGAGTAAAATTGTCTGTTCTTAGCCAGAGTAAAATGTTAAAAGAGGACATCACTGTGTGTTGACCCATTGATATACCAGCCGTGCTTTAACATATTTTAATGTCAGACACTTTACTGATCGGGAGAAAATCAACATCACTGAGTTAAACATATTGTTACTGGGTTGAGTTTTTCCCCAGTAGCAGTTCCTTTCTTCTCTCTCGTTTCCAGACATGGAAATCTAACCATCCTAATCTCTGACCATTCCAAGCTTACATTCCACTTTGCATTCACACTTACAAATTTCCATAATACATTAATTTTACGACCTATTTTCTTGTCATGATTCCCGAGCTCCTTACCACCTTTTGCCATGCACAATATATACTGGTACTAAGTAAATATTGAGTTTATATCAGTTGGCATAAATGAGAAAGAAGGGAAATAATTAAGGAACAGTCGTTATCCATGATATCTTATAAAAATAGTACTTGTTGAATAATTTCAAAACATTCTTTTACAGTTTGTGATTCCAATAATTTTAAAACAATAGCAGTATGTGGTGGTAAAGCTGCCACTGTTTTAGAGCTGAGACAATTTGAAGCTATCAGGTTTGATATAAGTCACCTATATACCTACAGTTATTAGTTATTGTACCTAGTATTTTAATGATCACTGTGATGTCACACCATGATGTCATCATGACATCATTGTTGCATAATTATGACATCATGTATGTCATGTATATATCACTAAATTATATTTTCTTAATTACTGGCTTAGTAAAAATAGATAATATTGTTTCCTATATTTTTATTTCAGTGAGTTATGTTTGATAAAACATTGTTTATTTCCTGACTGGATATGGGATTTATGTCTTTTCAATGCAAATTCAGAGAGTTTACAAGTTGGTTTAGTTACTGGTCATAATGCTGTTTGGTTGTGGGATGTTGCTAAAGATGAAAAGACGAAAATTGCTCAGTGTGAGGAACAATGTATTCTGTATCTTTTCACTTTTTATTAGCTACAATATCTACAAAAAAAATTTTTTAAATATTTGTAACATATTTTTCAAGTAAAGCATTTTCTGTTAATAGCTAATGAAAGAAAAAAAATTAGATTTTCTAGGTTGGTTTTGCCTTAAATAGAAGATGTAATTATTTATGACATACCTGGTGTAAGTTATGAATTCTAAGACTAACTTTAATTCAATTTAAATCTTAGCTATATACTATGGAACAATCTCTTT
>JAOBAZ010047117.1:0-12458 GCA_026546875.1 Pteroeides caledonicum | reverse complement strand
CTGTTTGATTTTGTATTTTATACTGCCTACGCAGCACTCAAACTTTTTTTTATATATATATATATATATATATATATTTATATATCTTTCGTTATACTTTTCTAGATATGGTGTGGTGGCTGCAGATAAAAAGTGTATTTCTTGTTCATACCCTTTGCTGACCAGAGCGTTTTATATTTTTCCGTGCCATCATGCTTTTCACTCGGATTGTTTAATTGAAGAGGTTTGACATAACATTAACTTATCATCAAGTTTTGTATTGGAGTCGATATTTGTTGCGATTATGATTAACTCTTTTTTTTTAAACCACAAGGTATTACCTCATCTTCGTGGGAAACAAAGGTAGAGAAAATCTTTTGCTATATTTCTGCTTTTCAAATACATAAATATTCCTCGTTTTTGGGTTTTTCTGTAGGACTATTCAAAATGTTTGTCTCTCGTTTTTTCTCTCTCTTCTAGATCCAAACTTGAAGATATTAAAAAGAAATTGTATCATCCAGTGGACTCAAGTCCAAGAACTGGCAACAAAAACAGGGAAAATAATCCTAACATTCCAAATGAAATACCATTGGAAAAGATCAGGGTATGTAAATAATGCCTTTTAAGCATTTTGATTGGTTAGTTATTGGTTAGTCCAGTAAATATTAGGCATTATTTACTAGCCAGACAAGCAAACGCTTTTTTTCCCACGTTCGTTTCCCAAAGTTATTTAAAAAGTCGTTTTTGCGTTCATCAACTATATATATAGTAAAATTATACTAAAACAATTATTTACATCAGTCTCGGTGATTATCGGTGAATATTCGCCTTGACTTCGTCTCTGTGAATATGTAAGAGATAATGCCCTCGAAGGAGGACTGTATGTGATATACAGTCCAGAGGACTTATTTTATGTTTGAGGAGGTTTTCTAACTATATTGTCCTGGTTTATTGAATTTGGATGACAAATTCGCGAGATTTCCCCTTTTTTTAACACAATTAGTATTCAAGGGCTGTATGTGATATACAACCCGCGGTACATCAAAGAAAACCAACTCAAAAATAAAATAATCCTTGATAATCACCTCCACTTCGGCAAATAATTGTTAAATATATAATAAATGAGAAAGCGTGTTTCATCAAGATATCCAAACACCAAACACCGAAGGCGAACAGGCGAAGCCAGGCTTTTTTTACAAATGTCGAAGTGTTTGGATATCTTGATGAAACACACTTCCGAGTGTTAATATAACATCTCAAGCGAATCAGTATTTTAAGAGAAAATCGAGGATAAAATCTATGACAAGCGGACAACTTAATAAAGTAAAGAATAAAACATATTCCGAAAAATAGCGTCATCCTGAAAACCCAAGTCAAACAAGAAAACAATATAGAATTGTGATATTTCGGCTCTATTGCAAAGTCATCATCACTTGTCTGATGATGACTTTGCAAGAGTCGAAATATCACAATTCTATAAATATTGTTTTCTTGTTTGACTCAAATCTTGGATAAAGTTGGCTTAATTTTTGCAAGTGTTTTATCGGGATATCCAAACGACGATACGGTGTGAATTTGGTTTGTTCTTGGTTCATGAATTATTAATAAGTTTAACAATTTCAATCCTAGATCTATGTTTTTGGTGTATATATTAAACAAGAACACACCAATCCTTATAGCACCACCCTATGACTACATCACATCACAGACCACATTACACCACTGACAACATCACATCACCGACCACATTACACCACTGACCACATCACACCACTGAGCACATTACACCACTGACAACATTACACCACTGACCACATTACAGCAGAGACCACATTACGCCACAAAACACATTACACCACTGACCACATTACACCACTGACCACATCACACCACTGACCACATTACATTACTGACCACATTACACCAAAGACCACATCACACCACAGAAAACCACCATGTCACCCATCAGGCCTTCTATTACACAGCAATCACACCCCTTTTAATCTCCACGGCCTTACTCAATATCAACACTAATGTTTAACGTTATAATACTGTAGTATCATTATATTAATCGGTTTTTATCGCTTTGTTTAAGGCTGACCAAGATGATTTAATAGCTTCAGAATGTGTTTTATGTGGTGAATATATGATAAGGTAAACTGATTGAAGACGTTTTTCAACGAAGTTTTATTTTTTGCGTCCACTATGAACACAGATTAACACAGATTTTCCTTCATTTTTTATCTGATACTGTTTTTTGCGAAATACTACGCGTTGTCCATGGAATATATGAGTATAGATATAGATGAGCAAATGAGAAAAGATTACGGGTCGAAACTAGTTATCTCAGCACAGAAAGGTGGTATTTTTAATTTGCTGTTTATTATAGAATATTGCTTTTGTTTTTGGAAGCTGAGAAAGAACAATTACTTGACTGATAGAAAAAGGTTGATCTTTTTTCTTTATTTCACGGTAGCTCTATGTATAAACTAACCGTGAATGAACCTTTTAAGAAAGTTTAAAAAACGCAGAAAATAAACATCCTTGACGTCATTTAACAATAACTTTCTGATAACGTCGTCAAGGAAACGTAAAAACACTTTAATTGTCATTTTTTGAAAACCGAAAAAGCGTTTGGAATCATGCTTTGTGGTTTAATTATTTGATTCTGTTCAGAAATTAAGAGGTCAGCGTGACGTCAACGACTTAGGGTCCCTACTGCTCTTTGTTGTCAAGGCTCATAGTTTAATTCTGCTTTATTTTATTCTAGATCCATCGATAAACCTTTTATCACGGCCGACGAGTATGACGAAGCTATAAAGAGCTGGGAATAAATGTGCAATTGAGCTCGGAGAACACTTAATAGCACACAGGGTCAGGCTAGCTCGGCGTAGCAAACAGTTCGAAATTTTAGGAGATTATCTCCGTTGCCGATAACACTTCATCTCATCTACATTTTCTCACGCTTATTTTGATGATAATAGTTAATTAACCATTTGCCCTATTATAATAATAGTGGAAAATAGAGAAGACTATATACAGAACTCTATTTTCATTTCACTGCGCATTGCCAAAATGAAAACCTAAGCCTGACCTTTAGCCTAAATCTAACCCAAACCTAACCTAACCTAACCCTTACTTAATCCTAACCTAACCCCAACCCCAAACCTAAACAGCGAGGTAGCCCGACCCTATGCTATTACAGTGTGCTTTCCATTGAACTCAGTGCGCGTGTAGACGACCCTTTTATACTACCATCACGTCCATTTCATTGATAATCAACTGGAATTGCGTTAAAACTAGAGCTGAATTTCGGCACAAGGCAAACTAATGCTTACCTAGTGTTTATGAAAGTTTGGCAGGACGTTTAATTAACCTGAATTCTACTCAGCCGTTCACACAATCGCAGACGATAACAAAATCAAATTGGCGTACATAAATTGAAAATATAGTTAGATGGTGTAGTTGCGGCAAAAACCTTGAGCATTCAAGTAAATTAAGAAATAATAATTTTAGGAAATGAGCTTTTAAAGTTTGTTTATTTAATCTATTTTTGTGACAATTGTCATCACGACAACAGCACATGATGACATACACAAGCCACACAATAAGAAATAAACAGAAGTGCAACTCAGGTCAGAACCTTCGAAGTTTGTGCTCTCGCTCATGCATGCATCATTACACATGCTGTCATTACTCTGGATAATTAACTTTGTTAGTTAACTGCATGTTAATTAACAAAACAGCCAATAAACAAGCTGAACTGGTTGGCCCACCATTATTCTGGCCAGTAAACTGCATACAATTTTAGGGGTCAGTAGCACAGCTGTGTCGACCTTTTATTCGCTATTCTATGCACAAGCAACCAGCCATGAATAGCAATCATAGTTCATGTATTAAAAAAGTACCTAGTGGATTGGGTGTTTCGCTAGCCTTATTCAAACTCGCTGAGATGTTTGTGTATTTACAGGTCCAATGATTGATTAAAATATTAATCATATACCGTACAAAATTATTAACACATAATTGGCTAATGTCGAGAGAACTTTCTCTTAATTCAGGCAAAATTACTCAAAGCTGATTGGCTGAGACAGGCATACAGCATACTTGCAAAAGGTTAATAACATTTATTTAAATGAAAATAATTGTACAGTAATTGATCTAAATAACATTTGTTAACCAGTATATACACGTCTACGTCTGTGTTTTCTTGTTAGCTTTTAAATATATCTTTTATTTTCATTACGAGCTGCATACGTTTTTTGGTCATATCTTTTTTGGTCATTGCAACGCACATTTGGTCATTACAACGATATTTTGCTTCGCTCTTGTATTCCGCCACTTTCGTTCCAACATGGAAACAATACATGTCCTAACTCCCTTGTAAAGAAGGCTCTTCTTCGAACCGGTTTTGAGTGCTCCGTGGAATCTACATACGGATATTTAAGCTGGTAAAAAACGTGTATTTTTTTTCATAACTTTATACAGTCATGGTTGTGATTACCTTTGGGTGCGACCCCTTCTACCCTTATAATTCAAGAGCATCAAAAATTAAAACTAATATTCTTTTGTATGTTAATTTGATTGATATATAGTTGTTTTCTTAAAACCTATTGGGAAATGAATGACTGAGAGAAACGTGGGATAGAAATTTAATGTCTATCCCTAGGCCTTTCTAAAGTTTCCAGATCAAATATATAAAACGCGCTTTTTCCGAGAATTGTTATCCCGCCATTCATGAAATGAATTTAATTAAGGCCGAAAACATGGCGAAACTATACTTGCCCGAACGTATTCCGGAAGCACGCCGAAAGTTGTGCGTGCAGTACCGAGCAAATCTCGTCGCCGCGGGAAATCGAGTGAGGGATCACAAAATTGTATTCTACGAAGCTCGCTAAGGGAATCGCCTCTAATGGCGTCGTGTAGTGGAGGTAGGAAGAAACGATTAGTTTCTTCCTTAGACAACGAAGTTTTAGAGAGGTTATCCATGAAATTAAACCCGAGGATGTTATTGAAAGACTACCGAACTTTAGGAGGAAGGTTGAAATATACGTACGAGTATATTAGTAACTTTGATCGTGACCCTAACCCTACGATAGCACTACTACATCATTGGTGGTCAAACAAGAAAGGAAAGGAGAAAACTGTATCAGTATTAATTGAACATTTAAGTGAAATGGAGAGAGACGATGCTGTGGAGATCTTACGTCCCCACGAATTTTACAGTTAAGTAAAAACTTTCTTCTTTATCGCTCTATCAATACAATACTGAGACGAACAGGCCTTGACATGCAGTCTTTGATCATTGAGTCAAAACAAAGGTAAATATATATTTGTTTACTCTGTGTTTGTCTGCCACTGCTTTACTACGCCGAGATACACGCCCTGGAAGTGTAAAAACTCTTGAATACTAAACCAATTAACTTTGGGGCAGTAACCCAGGTTTTTCATACATGATTTCGCTTGACATGTGGTACTAACGGCCTTTCGTACGGGTATTTTATCTGAAAATCACCTTGACAGACATGTGCGAGTTTTGATAAATCACTTTAGGCATAGATTGGAGAAATTCCTCGGAACATTCTTTATGCGTACTTTATCAAAACAAACGTGTTTTGGACACAACTCTTCCAAGCATCGCCTTTAAACAGTTGCGTCAAACAAATGACAAGCAGCCATGGAAAATTTTAAACTGTAGAAAGTCCGTATTAAGTTTCTGGAATGCTATATTGCTATTAGTAGCCATCAGTAATCTGTGCTTTGTTGTGAATAAGTGTCATAGACAACATACCAAAATTAAATAAGTTATTTATTATAACACAATAAATAGAACCAAGTCGAAGCGTCCGTTAGGACACAGCTTTCTGTCCTAACCTTCTGCTTTGCGGGTTTTTAAAATGCCAACACAAACGCCGCCAATCGTCATTTGTTGCAAATTATACTAAGCTAGAGCTGTAATTGCAACGTTGGCCTAACAGAAGGTAGAACACAAACCAACGCGATATCCAGAGCTAATTGAGTAATTCTGTTTAACTTCTAACTCGACACCTTTGTTCAGTCATCCCACCTAATACAACCATCACTAATGCAAATATTTTTGCTAAATGTGGGGATGGCACAGGCTGAGGTTATCACTGGCTGTCGCGAGGTATTTTAGAATTTGTGATATTATTGTAAGGGTTTGTTTATTTTTGTGTGTCAGTATTGTTCTAGTCTTCCCACGGAGATGCAAGTTGGTGAAGGCTTATGTACCCCGAGGACATAATTATAGTAAGAAAGTGGTTGTAGTTTGGTCTAACTTTGCTGAAATTGTTGCATCATGTACTGTATGGTACAGTAAGAACTGCTTAGAGAACTCCAGTAAAACAATTTCAGCAAAGTTCATGCATTTACATACTATAAAATCACATACAATAACATTCAATTTATAATAAACTCATTATATGCATAATTCAATATAATCTATATGTTATATAACTATGAAGATGTGACTGGTCTCATTTAACTGGGATGCAAATTTGCACGAGCAATCTGCATTTAAATGTATTTGTAAGTTATCCTGATAAAAACCATTTGTGCCAGCATGAATTCAAATGACCCCCTTTTAATGCCAGACAATTTATTGTGTAGCAATCAACAAAGGGCTAAGTGTCCAACACAACATATTATGTTCTGTTTCCAGTTAAACAAAATATAAACACTGTAAGGTAATTAAGAAAGCTCAGGGAAATAATAATAAATAACAAATGCAATATTATGTCTGTTATCCATATCAACTTTACTGTGTGTGTATTAAACCATCTTTTGTATTGCAAGCACTGGTGCAGAACTAACAGCTTTTACATAAAGAAAATGCACTGTCCACTCTAAGTGGAAAATATGCATAGTGCTTTGGTATTTTGGCCCAATGCTACAGCTTTATAGATTAAGTGTATTTCAAGAACTAGGGTTGTGTGAAGCAGCCTTAACTTCTCTTCTGGTTCAGTTTGAATATTTATTCAGCAGTATACACTAAAGCTTTTACAAAACATAGTTTCAATAATCGCAATTGTTTTAAATTTGTTTCCCCTTCTTACTATATACAAGGATTGGCTAGTAGCTTCCTCTAACAATTTCCTTTATTTCCTGTGCTTGCTTGCATTCTCAGTGATGTCCAGGTTTCTGTCCATAACTGGAATGTATATTGTTTTTAGTCTTTTTCAGCTCCTAACATCCTTCAATCCATATGACATTTTTTCACCTAGTTGTAATTATATCGCCCCAGCACATACAATATCCAAGCCTACTTCACTTCACAAGATACTGGTACTTTCCTTCTATCCTGTATAGACATATAGACATTATATCTCAGGTATACGGGTACATTGCTTTACTAAACTTGAAAATAATAGAGGATATAAACAGATAATATATAATAATATATAAACAGAGGAATACAAATGTCCCAAGGAAATATAAATAGTATAGATTTTTTAAATATCAACATTTTTTCTAAGCATGATATTTTTTTAGTTATTTGATACGATACTTGTCTAAACTTGCTCTTCAAGTTTGACAGATTTTTGTCCTGTAAGCTTTGGGATTACCAATTAGAGGTGAAAGGTTATTGAAATCTACCCGATTTTTTGCATTTTTTTAAAGATTTGAGTACTTTCCAGTAAGTGTATTACAGCTCACTATTTTAGCTATATGCCTATATTGCTAGATAAGTATAACACTCAGCAATATTTCTGCCGTAACAACCACAATCAAGCTTTATATTAACCTTACCAAGACATTGTTTAAATAATTGTTTTTTTCATAATCTTTTCTTGGCAGTTATTTTATGTGTTAGGGTATATAATATTTAATATGTTAAATATTATATATGTGGTAGGGTATATAATATTTAATATGTTAAAAAATGATTACTTCATTGAAGACCATTATAGGCATGAAAATATGATTCATTTAAATGGATAATATTATTGGTAGTGATTAAGGGAATAATGTTGATGAGACTACTTGTTCTGTACTTGCTCTGCACTTTGCAATGTACCTAAAATTTTGTTTTATTATATATGAATCTGAGATCTTTGTAGTTTGCTAATAAAAGTTACTGAGAAATTACTTCAGTAGAAATTTGGGCAACCTACATTTTCCCAGTCTGTTAGTATCATGATATTTCAGGTAGCTCTTTCTTTTACAGTATCCTAAAGCTACTTCCTGTTAGACACATGTGTACTTCTGTCTGCAAGACTAGACTGTATCTGAGACTGTATTGAAATGTAGAACCCATTGCATGTTTGCATGACCAAAGCCCTAAAGCAAGATTACAGTATACCCTGAGAAAATTGCCTTTCGTATATTTCAGAACTAATCCTGTCTAACCGACTATTAATGAAAGGTAGCATATTAACCTCTTGTACTACTGTGCACATATTTCTCCTCTTGATTATTTTAAAATTTAGTAGCATTTTTAAGCTAACTTATTTTCCTCTAGGTACCCACGAAGCTGGAGAATGTGATGACAGTATGGAAAGCCCAGTCATGACAGTTCATACAGGTAAAATGATAGTTCCCTCTTGTCTTACTCTTCTCCTTCCTTTTAGTTTGACTGTTTTTTGCTTCTTTTAATACTTGGCAAAAAATAACTGGTATGTAGTAATAAATTGTTTTACAGGTATATATGTTATAATGATGTTTATGAAAGTATAGTACATGTAGTTGAGTGACACTAGTTGGTGGTACAGTATTTGTGTTTGTTAAATATTTTAATGGTACATACCGGTAGCCTAAAAATGTTTTGAAAAATGTTAAGTATAAATCAAAACATTTTAAAACATGCAGTACCATGGTGTAGTTGTTTGATGGGTTAAACATGATAAAAAATATATAACAGACATGTACTGGTATCTTTAAATATTTTGGTTGGCCCTGATATGATACAATACAGTACAATGCATTGCAATGGAATGCATTACAATACAAAGTGATATAATGCAATACAATGCAATACAATACGGCACAGTACAATACTTAAATAGTACAGATGCATTTTTTGGGTATTTTGTTTTGCATAATATTCCATAATTCATTTATGAATGACAACAACTGTTGCAAGTTAAGTGTAAAATGTCATTTGTTGTAAAGAATTATATTTACATGATTTGGAGAAATGTTACTTTGCAGTAAAACATATTTTAATCATAATTATTATTAAATATTAAAAAAATAAAAGTGTATTTCTCAGTGAAATACATTGTACTTTCATTGCAAATAGCATTGCAATTGAATACAATGTAGCAACCAGTACTCCAGTGGATATACCATCTCTGAGTGTAGACACTTTTTTTAACATGGGAAATGATCATGTTCAGGCTTTTGATAAAGTACTAAAAAAATCTAATGAGAAGTGTTATATACAGTTTTGGTCAAGAGCTGTTAATACAATATTGGCTTCAGGTATTAGACCATGGTAATAGAGTACAAGTACCAGTTTCTAACAACAATATTTGTGGCCGGAAAAAACAGTATTACTTATGTAGCAACAGAATTTTCCAGCTTCAGTTATTATGCACTACAATGTCTGTAAATATTATGCATTTATAGATGTGAACAGAAATGTTGGCTTCCCTTCAGTGGGTGACGAAAGCTGTCAAACACCTCTTGGAGCTTGCAAACCAGGTTAGTATAAGCAGTGGATTAGCCATGGGTTTTTTTTTGTCTCCAATAATCAACCTAATGAACTGTTCAATGTGAAAAGTTGGAATTGGTAGTGTATAATGTTTACATATTACAGTAATGATACCAATCTTTTTTTTCAATGTGAGTTCAATTGTGACTATGAGGACTGCACTAGACTTGAAGTCTGCACAGTTTAATCCAATTATTTTAATGCTACTTTTCAATTAAGGTAGCACTGAATTTCTCCTCTCTTCCCTGTATATGTATATTATTTCTGAGATAATATAAGAGGGACATGGCTCTCTTTGTATGTCAAATACTAGTGCCTGAACATGGACAGGAGAAATGTGTTTTTATTAACCAGATGTCTACCTTAGCCAGGGTAAAATGAAAAAAGCGGCCTTCACCAATCAAAGGGCTGTGTTGTAAATGTAATTTAACAAATAGTGTAAATAAAAATTATAATTTATTATGTTTAGAAATTATAATGAATTTGGTAAGTAAAAAATGTAAAATTTAAAGTGAATTTGTACTAAGTGAATTGCATTACTGATATTGAATTACATTATTGTATATATCCAATATAATAATCACACCCATAACATACCAATATATTACCTGTACATTTAGCAACTGGTCAGCACTTGACAGATTTTACTTTATCACCAGAAAATTTTATGTGGGAATAACCTCCCACTGTCAATGGTTTAATCTTTAATGCCACTCTTAATTGGAGGTTTTTACAAAATTTATCTGATTGTTTTAATGAATTTAGATATCAACTTCAGACCTCCTGAAGTTGAAAGGAATCAAGGCGCTAGCTCCAATGGTCATATTACTGGGATGCCACCAGTTATAGGTTTGTGAATGTGTATATACTGTATTTTTTGTTATCAACGTGATGTTATTAAAATAATAATTGAAAGACTAATGCAAGTACTGTACTAGTACACAGATATTACTGTAGTTATACCAGTTGTGAACCTTACCTTTTTGGTGTTAACATGTAGTTGTCAATGGAGATACTATCATGTATATACAATTTTTGTCCAAAACAGTCACTGGCAAGCAATGTTAGCAGCAATGTTTTCTGAATATTTTACCCATGCACTGCAGGATGGCCTTAACTGCCCACTTAAAAGATTTTACATTGTCTAATGCCAGATGATTTTGCTTGTCAGGGGAAAACCTCCCACCATCAATCTGTTAAACATCCCCTTGTTTGTGATACAGGTTCTATATTAAAAGTTGTTGGTTTAAAAAGATGTGGTTAGTTCAGGTGTTTTTGTAAATAGCAGGAAAATGCCCAGAAATACACTAAAAGATAGGAAAAAGTGGAGCAATTTTGGAATAACAGAATTACCAGGGATTGATGCATGTGATGTCAGTGTAAAACTGTAGTGAGAAGCTACTATTGACCATAAAAATTTGGATGTTAACTGTAGTTATTTTTTACTTAAATTAGCATTAATAAAATGATTAGCTTTGTGATATCCACATACTGTACCCAATATCCATGACTAACCATGATGTAGCATGTTACCAGTACTTCTGGTGAAAATTCCAGTAAACAAGACACAGAGAAATTGTGATATACCATTTTGTGTGAGCTTCCCATCAAGGCAATAAATTTTTTATTGCTAATACATTTCAAAACATTTTCAGGTGAGAAAATGACAGCCTTGCATAATGGTGATAAACAAAATATGGTTAACCATAATGGAGGTCATTTAAGTAGTGAGTACTTTGATATTTTAAATTTTCTATGCAAATATGGATATTATAGTACACGACTTAAGGAAAATTAGAGACTAAATCACCTAATAAAGAAGGTAGTGAGATCAATTTAATTGCTTATTTCCATAAGTCACATTACACTTTGTACTGTTATGATTGGAGAGATTACTTGACATATATTAAATGCTCTGTTTTGAACTGTATAATATGTATTGGACATGAAGTGGGAAAATTAATAGACAGAGAAACACTTATGCTATCCTTCCTACCTTACCTTACCCTACCCCTTCTTACCACTACCCTACCCAGTTCTATCCTACCTTACTCTATTTTACCCTGTATGCAAGTGGGATACACAATATGTTAATCCACTCCACATACCCTATCACTCTTCACTAATTCTTCTTTGGGCATTTCTTTCTTTATATTATATTATATTTCTGCTTTTTTCAGCTGCAGTTGAAAAGCCATTTCGACCTGACCAGCTTAATTCAGCATATGATACCACTGAATTTAATAATCCACCTCCTGATAATCCATTATACTGTGGTGACTTACCTACCCCCTATGAACCATCTACCTTCAGTAACCCATCAACCAATCATAATTCATCCATACTTGGTAACCCATCTACTTTTGGCAACCATTCGTTCAATGGTTATCCATCTGCACCAAGACCAACAAGGAATTCTGTTGGATTAGCAGGAGGGAGCATGTACAGTGAGGAACCAGATGGGTTTTATGGGGCTAGAAGAGACATTCGCAGAAACATGTTTGAACTACCAAGACCTCAGAATTTAGATGGTTCAAGTGCAAGCTCATTTGACTCTTACTATGAAGCAGGCTATGAATCTCAGGGACTGTACAGGAATAGAAGGATGCCAAGGGATTATGGACAACATATGGGGTATAATGAACAATACTGGAGGCATGTTGACCTAAGAGATATACAAGGAAACTTATTCCCTGTTGCCGGAGGACATGATGTCACAGGTATTATGGGGACATGATGTTACATACATGTATATACATGTACATAAATGTATATCGCATGCACACAGCCTTATACAGTATAT